>JAQGEP010000060.1:0-10037 GCA_028476805.1 Acrocalymma vagum
CCCCAACCCCTCCCATCTTCCCCCCTTAAACATTTAACGGCATTCCCTGCGCTACGCCACGCCTATATAAATTACACCAAGAACCTAAATGGCCGCAAAAAACCACGAAACCCAGCAATGTCCCGCCGTTAAGGTTAGTATCGCATGTACGCGTCCCCCGTATCTATCTAACGTGAACGGGACGAGGCGAGTGCATGGAGGCATGGGGCAGGGAGCATGGGCATGTCACTCGGTTACTTGTAGTTAGTCAGACTCAGGCTTCTGGACTGGACACAGACTTGAGGTGAGGTTTTGAGTCCGAGTGCGCGTCGAGTCGAGTCGAAGGGAATTCTAATCGGGCCGTTTGGGGCGAGGGTTCAACGTCATGAGTGTGCAGGGGAACTACTTTTATGCGGGTGATGTTGAGGGTGCCACTGTAAGGTTTGTATAGTTCTTGTTTTTCTTTTTTGATGAGGTGACATTCGGAGGGTGGAGACTTGGTCGTAAGAGTGATGGTGGCTACCTATCTGCTGTGCGAGTGAAATGCTAGCGAAGACGATCTTGGTATGCTATGTGGATACGAAGATTGATAGTGCGTGCAATGCAATCAGCATGTGAGATTGATATCACTGTCCCGTGTTTGTTGCACGCGTATACATATGTTACTGCCCTCATTTTCGGAGTTCAAACAAACCGATTAGATGGAGTCCAATTTTGCATGTTGACATGCACTTTGCGTGGCCCAGTAGCACCATCCTTATTCGCTTGCTGCAAGGAGATAAGCAAGTTGGGATCATATGACGCAAAGAGGGACAACATAAAAAAAAAGCAGCAAGACTCGGTTGTATGTGGGCAGGCTAGCTGGCTGGCTCTGCCTGCAACACGTCGAACTAAATTGATGCCCAGCCGACCGAACCCCATCTTTTACTTATTGCGCGTCCCACAGGATGCACTCTCCTGCCATTATCTTGTGTGCGTTACGGCGCTACAGTAATCCCGTTGACAAAGAGACGAGACGAGGGCGGGATTGCACATCTGCCCCGTGTAGTGCTGCCACTGCATCAATAGTCGGTGCAATATTGTCTCTTACAGGGAGGATATCGGGCCGTCATAAGGGAAGATCGAGGCGATTACGACTGGTCAGCACTGGAGTAAGCGTGCGGGTGCGATGGGAGGCTGTCGTCCTCATGCTTGGATCATCTTAAGATCGATAAAAGTATGAAGAGATGGCGGCTATTGGATTACGGGCCACTGGATTTGCTGAATAGCGGACTGCAAGGTCAGCACGCAAGGGAATGTCACTGGTTGGACTGGTTGGCCACTTGGCGTTGGCACCTGACACACCCCGCTACATTGGAAAGCGCTCATGTTCCTTCGGGTTCATTTTGTCGATGGAAGTATCATCACAATTGTGCTCTCGTGTGAACTCCAACCCGAAGGAACGCGAGACAGGTCAGACCCGTATGACGGCATATGCACCGATCGTGTCCCGTTTGGCGACCTGTAACCCGGAAGCGTTTTGTTGGATAAAAGCGACCGAACGGCGATATCCACATACAGAAATGCAACGCCCTGAGGTGTTTTGGCACCTCCACGGACTCATGTGTGGATTTTTTAAGGGCTCGGAAACATGGCAAGAAAAAGAAAAGTGCAACGGTTTGATTCGGCATGATTGCTAGATGGAGCGCCGTGCGTGTTTCCGAGTTATCTAAAACGGCTGGATCCTGGTTTTTTGATCACGGATGTATGATGCCTGGCAGAGCGAAAGAGGAAAACGAAGACTATTATCAGCGCGGGATCGTACTGGCCTAGACGTGGTTTAGCCGTTTGTGATACAAAAGCATGCCGGCTGGAAGCCCTGTAGTGTTACACCTTTTGAAAAGTGGTGTACCAACCAAAATAGACATCTCCACAGCTCAAACGAATGCAGGTGACGGCCACCGCCCATGCGAACCGTGGCAGTATTAAGGAGGGTAATTCTGACGGTCAGCCGGGGTGCATGATTTGACAGTGTGCGCATCCATGTCTTGAATAGGGATCGACCGGAAACTCAACGCAAATGATTTAGCCTGGAATATTCAGGTTGGCGAGACGCGACAGCTGGCGATTGTTGCTGGACCCTGTGTCCTGGTAAAATGCAAGTGCATACTTTCGTACTCGTAAAATAGATTCTGTACTTAGGTAGAACATTCGACGAGTGAATTTGCTGGGCAACGTAACTCTCCACTTCTAAGCGCCCTGCAATTTTGGATTCACGGCGGCTTCGTCTGTCCCAGCATACGAGCGGTAGCTGGTGGCCTGTGGCTATAAGCCGCAGCGCGCCTTGTTGCATCAAGCCCGGAATTACTATTTGGCCCTTTGCAAATGCAACGGCCTATGTAGTGTGCATGGCTAGTAAGTTTGGGAACCACCTTTGGTACGCCAGGGCACTTTACGGAAGTCTGACAGGCAAAGCTGCCCTTTGGGTGCGCACATCTCGCCTAGGTCAGGGCAAAGATTGACCTCAAAAGGCTAAGCCGGAGGGCGCTTGCCAGATGTGTCAGTAGTAATACAAGCGCTAGACCGGTGGTGTAACTGCAACGAGTAAGCAGAACGCAAGAGAGGTGGTCCGACCTCGGCTTGTTGCCCCGGGAGTTGTGGTTGTGTGAGATAATGCACTTGCTGCTATAGTGCCGGTGACGCCTACAGAAGTAATTTTTGCAGCAACAAGCGCCTCAACTCCATTGTGATCAGAAGCGATTAATTCCAGATTCTTCCGTTACTTGCTATTTCATCACAGTCATAAGCAATTCTTCGACATTCAATGCAACGAGGAGATCGATCTGATCCAGCCATGCCTGGATGATCATGGAATGCGGCAGAATGACAGCAAGAAAAGGATATGGCACCGAGCGTGCAACGGAGTCAGCTCGTCTGCACACATCGGAGGCGCCCTTGTGGATGCAGAGCGGGCTTCAGCTCTCGTGCAGCGGAAGGTTGACCTTGCATTAAGAGGAGAGACATGGATCTAAGACGTCGCTAGAAGATCAACCCTAAACTGAAGGACAAAGTTTCATCAGCTCTTCAGCCATGGCCAGTGTGGAGCAACATGTCCGACTTGCAAGTTGGGGCCTCTCACGGGCCAAATCAGAGTTGGACAAGCATGACTTTTAAAAGGGGGCGTACCATGTGAACCCACATGAACGGGGAAGGGACACGGAGGATACGGGCCACCGATTCTGCAGGATACGTTTTGAAGGATGCGGATTGTTCCTCCTCGTATGGGCTCCCCGGAATCGCCTTGTTGTGTGGCCGGGAAAACAATCGCGAGTCTAGTCCTCCTTGGGCAAGTCAGCAACACATAAAACTTGTTGACAAGTCAACGCTGCGGTTGACTTTTGCTGTATGACTTTTTCCAAGGTTTCAAGGATCGTCGAATACATTTTCTTGATTGTTGTGGCTGTTGCCTGCAACTTGCATTGGGGGAGTCAACAGCTTTACATTTGCTACGGCACACATGACAGGCAGATATTTGATGGGTAGTATGCGCATATGCGTAGTGAGCAACCCTCATCTCGATATTTCTCCTCGGGTACTAGGCTGTGAAAGAAAACGGTGTCGGAGCGTCCGATGATTGGAGGACGCGGATCGTGCCCAGGTAAAGTAGGTTGGAAGCAAAGTCTCGTAAACAGTAAAACAAGGATGAGCCGAGGACTGCCCGCCAGAGAAATTCGCATTGTTTGACATTGCCTGGCTTGGGTCTAGAACACGCAAACGTAGAGCCTGATCGTCCATACCCGCAAATAATGCAGCAGCCGGCCCACCAGCGTCCACCTCTTCGTTGTCTGCCTGGTCAGGCTTGGATGACTGGAGGCGAACGCAGCCGGCATGGTAAGTTTTGGTCGTTTTGCGACGGTGCACTCGCCCTTGTGCTACCATGGAAATTGGCCGCTTGCACATCGGACGCGCAAAAAGAAGAAAAACTTCTGACAAGAACGGCGCGGTTCGGTAAGGTTATTGTGCTGGTCAGTATTGAGTGGAGCAAATGGTATTGTGAGCAAGTTTGGAGTCGAGCGCAAGGGATAGCGAAGTTGTGATTTTGCACAGGTGGCTGCTGTTTGTGGGCCAAAGCCGCTCATGCCGCCCGCGCCTTCTAAATTTCTCCAACAGCTTTTCCACGATACGTCGCCACGTTCGGACCCACTCATCTCGTGGGCCGCCGAGAGTACGTCATCAAGGGTTTCCTTCTCTTTCCCGTGCTCCAGATTGTGCTGAGGGCTGAGCCTCGCATGCTTGAGACATGGGCATTTCACAAAGGACCCCCCTGCAAGGGATGCTGTGGCAGAATAGTCAAATTTTCCTAAAGGGCTCGCTGAAACCGCGACTTGGCTGCCCGTTCACAAGGTTGGGTGATGGGTCCGGCAGAAAAAAAAGGCTCATCAGTACACACTTTCAGCATCACTAGAAACATACCTAGACGGTACTTAGACGTGCAAATGGTGTGTGCACCACCTCCAAGCTTGCGGCTCCATTTTACAATCTGGCGAACCACCAGGTGCATGTGCAGCGTACCGCAAGAGAGCAGAGCAGGCACCGGCTGGCACCATTCAGCCTTCGAGGGCAATCCGATACATATGGAACGTGTTGCTGGTGCAGTCGAGAAAGTGCCATGCTAGCCACTGCGGCTAGCGGACTGACGCATACCTGTTTGTCTTGTGATGCACATAGTGGTGATGCTTGCCAGTGCAACCAACCGAACTGCCAGAAGAAACGCGTCTTGTTGCCCACCCGTGTGATGCGTGGGATGCGCGGGTGGCTATACAGTGCACATTAGGGCAGCGTAACCCGACGGGAAGGCTTGCTATGTATTTGATTGCGTCAGCACGATGCCTCCCAAAATTCGATGGCCCTGTGCAGCCAAGCGACGGTCAACGAGGGCGCCCGGCGAGGTGATGGGTCGCACCCATGTGCGGAGCATGTCCACAAATCCGGTGTGCATGCACTACTTTTTCATCTCAGGACCAGCCCCCCTGACATGAGCGAGTTCATTTGCGAGGAGGCCTATTGTACCCTTGTTGCCCGTCGACCGCTGTCGATCACCCAGGCGGGACGAAACCAGGGTTCATTCGGCGCTTCGGTTGCATCTCACAAGCCACGTCTCCGGGGATTTCTCATAATCGAGGTTATCGAAACGGTATTGCCGGTTACGGCCTAGGCTCCGGCTGCTGGGAGACAATCTTAGCATCTTGGTAGCATGTATACAGCCTCAGGCCGTCGTCATCATTTAGTGAGCGACCTTCCGGCTGATTATAACGGTGGGCTCCCTCGCCTCGCAAAGTGATGCTGCGGGATGCTTTGTCACTGGTGCATGACCGCGCTGCCTGTCGGTCGCAGTGTAGCGACTTGCTCTTGCAACAGCAAAGGCCGCCCATATTGACGTGTGATGGTTCCGGAACGCGAGAACCGACCAACTATGGGGAAGGCGGCCACTTTACTCTGCCTGGAGGATGATCGCCTATATATAACTCTATAGCATACATCATGCAAGAACCAGAACTTTTGAGGACCGCATGCTAGCCGAAGGGGCAAAAAGACAAGACGGCCCACGACGACGACCAACCACCCGCCAACTCGAAAGGAGGTTTATGTGGGCGGTAGCGGCAGATGGTTACGAAGGTGCGTGTTGCCATGGGGCTCGTTTCGTTATTTTTTTCACTGCAGTGTAGGCCTGATCACGCTTTCGGGTTCGAGCGCGCTGCTAGGCGCTCAGAGGCGTGAGGTCAAGTCCGCGTTGTGTGGCTTGAGTGGGGAGAGCACACCAAGCCTGTCGCCCAAAAGTGTCCCATCGTCGGGGCCCCATAGTAAAAGTACGTTTAGCGAGCTGTCTACTCGGACAGGGTTTCAGAGTGGCTCCGCTTTCGATCTCGGTGAAGAATGCTTTTTCTCGGCGGTGCCTAATTAAGGGCCAGGATGGAGTGGTGGGCTGGCATCCTCGTTCGGTCGGAGACATTCCGCCATGATGGCACATACGACATGAGTAAAAGTATTCCCGTGGAGGTGGAGGGGTCGTGAGGGGCAGCGCGGCTGCGGTCGGTGAGCTCAGACGTCCCACTCTGGGAGTTATGAGCGCCTTGGGCCGAGCGCGAGTGGTGCGTCGTGCGACGTGCGTCGTGCATCGTGCTGCGAGGCTGGAGGACAGGATCAGGATGCGTGTGCTGGGAGCCGGTGTGGGATGGGTGTGTGGTGAATTGAGCAGGCGCTGATTGCTGCAATTTCCGTGACAGAGGGCGTTGCCCGTTGGCTGTGTGACCCCGAGCGACCCCCGCTGAGGAGTCTGATGCATCGACGGTCGAACATGAGCATGCAGCGCCGCCCTGTGATGACCCGTTGCAGCCCGTGGCCACCCCTGCGCGTCGTTGAGAGTTGAGACTTTTTGAGGACAATGTTGCAGGGAAGCGCATCGATGGGCGAGGGCGCGCAGGGAGGGCAGGGAGCCAGAGGGAGAAAGAGGCAGTGACAGGGAGTGGGCCGGCTGCATGGCGATTTCTGGAAGCCGTTCGGTTGGCAGGAGGCGAGGGCGCGGGCGAATGAGGATGGCACAAGCGACTCCGGCCCCAGATCGCGCTTTGGGCAGAGAAGCTTGGGGGGAGGTGGTGGGTTGTGGGTTGTGGGTTGTGGGCTACGGGCGCGCCACGGTGGAGAATCTTGGAGAGTTTGGAAGCACTTTGGAGCACCGGGGGGCCAGCAGATTGGTTTGCCGGATGCACGCGCGCCCAAGCAGGAGGTGCTGGGAGCGACGGACAGACGCTGGCCTTACGCTGGCCTCCTACATAGCCTCTAGCCTCTAGCCTCCATGTAAAGTAGCCTCCTCTGGTGCTTCCTCTGGTGTGCCAATGTATGTATGTACGGCATGTAAGTACAGTACACTCACAGCATTGGTGGAGCCCTGTCGCCCTCCATCTGCCCTCCCCATTGGCCTGTCGGCGCCGTCCAGCCGCGACTCGTCGCTCAGATGGCCCAACATCGCTGTCCGTCCACTGCGTGCCCACTGTCCACTCTGTCCGAAACTACTGCGTGTACCAAAGTTTGACCCCAAAAAGGAAGCCCCCCCCCCAGCCCCTGATTTGGACAACTGCTGGCGCCGTCAACACGAGTTTTTGCTGAATGCACCATCCCTCCACGTCCCAGTAGTGCCTGCTGTCAGAGCCTGCCAGTGCCTCCACCCTCCGCCATCCTTCGCCCATCAATAATCTTGTGTGTCACTCTGGTCGCCATACATACGCCTGCCTTGGCCCATTCCCAGCAGCAGCACCAGCCGGCCTCGCTTTCCCACTAATTATGCCTTTTTGCTGGCCTCGCTGGCCTCGGTGGTCTCGCTGGCACGGCTGAACATGGATGGGTTGCCTGTGGACGGCCACCACTACTTGCCGAGCGCAATGTGCTAATACGTATGTGCCGTGTGCAATGTGCTGTGTGTGTGTGTACAGTATGTGTGTGCTCGAGTCTGGGTCTGAGTCGGAGGTCTGAGTCTGATGAGTCGGGCCATGCATTAGGTACTGCACGCAGTCACCACCACTTTCCCATGTACCGTCCGAGTCTCCATCTGTCTGTTCCAAATCCAACTTGTATGAACCGCCAGACCAAAGCCCACGAGAGCCACTGGAGCCACTCAGGCAGGGCCTCCTCCCAGGGCTGGTCAATGGTCAATCTGACCTGACCGCCTCGACGGCCAACCCACCGCCCCATGCACACGAGACTCCTCCAAGCCCTGGCTCCGAGTGCCAGTCCCAGTCCCAGTCCCAGTCCCAGCTGAATCGCGCCCCAAGTTTACTCTCCGTGCCTAGTCGCACTACCACTCTTACCACATCCCACCGCCTGCCAGCATCGTCGTCGGCTATGGGCGCGGTGGTTTCCCTTGTCTTCCCTGCCTTCCCTGCGCTCTCAGTCTCGTTCCACACTACCCATCCCATCCCATCCCAACCCGCACGGCACGGATCTCTGTTGCGCCATGATACGTCGTTACCCGCCTTCTCATGTCCCCTTTTTCCTAGTCCTCTGATTTGGCCACCCCTGCCCGCGTTTCTGTTCGTTGCTTGCACGACCATGCCCATGATGCTGCTTTGGTTGATCCGCTCCTGCTGGCGTTCCAGCCGTGCCACTCAGCCTGGCCGTCACAGCATTGCCTTTCGCAGTCAGTCCTTGGAGCCATCCCATCTCATCCATCCCTCGATGGGTCCCCGTATAGTCAATAGCCCTTGGTCCCTCCGGTCCCCTGCCTGCGCCTAATCCACACTTGGTCGTCTCCTCGCCCTAGTCCTGGTCATCATACCATGACTTGTGCCGCAAGGTAGCGCTTTCAAAATTCCCCATCCATCCTTCCAACTCTGTCTATATCTCTTGGCATTTCATATACCTATGCAGAAAGCCGCCCGTCAGGCTGGCACATCGTTCGGGTCATACTGGACTATATGTGACCTTCCTTCGACCATTTTGTTTTTCACTACCGGTTCCCCATTTGGATTTCTATATTCTGGTCACCGCCCACTATGACAACGGCATCTTCACTCTCACCATACGACCTCACCACCACCAACACAGACACAATCATGTCCACACCACATACACGACGAGCCTCTCGAGGCTCAACCACTCCATCTGGTTGCCGTCCCTCTCGAATCGAAAAGCCAAGGAGCAACCACAACAGCCCTAGGGTACGAGAGAGGAGGAAGACCACTACTGAGACCAAGCTATACGCAACTCTCGACGACCATTACAACCTCATGTTTGGAATCACAAACCCCGAGGAGACAATTGAGGACCAGTCATCAGCCCACCGACCCGTGAGCTGGCACCCTTCTTCGACCCAATTCCAAGTACCTTCTCGACACTCGACTCATGGTTCTGATTTCTATTCACTTTCTGCACGAAACTCGACATACTCTGAGATGCCCTTCAACTCAAATTATACTAATTCTCACAA
The DNA here is from genome assembly GCA_028476805.1 of Acrocalymma vagum. Lineage (NCBI taxonomy): Eukaryota > Fungi > Ascomycota > Dothideomycetes > Pleosporales > Acrocalymmaceae > Acrocalymma > Acrocalymma vagum. The sequence continues at coordinate 8,939 of JAQGEP010000060.1, forward strand.
TACACATCGTGGCTCCCAAGATTCCGACAATAGCTGGCAAGATGGCTCCCAGCAGACTTCCACCTATGCTCTTTCTGCATACTCCACTCCAACAGTGGAGCCAATGCCATGGTACCTACAAGCATGGGCACAGAGGAATCAAGAGCAGGCTGCAATGAATTCACAAAATAACGACTCTACGGACTTTCTACCCATTCAACACCCATCCAAGGAACAGGAGCCCAGCGAGGCTGACGAAGATATGGAGAACGACAACTCAAACGAGTTAGTAGGCATGGGTCTCTATGATCTCCCTGAGCCGTCCCTGTCTTGGAACTTTGGCCTTATTGAGGCTACTGGCAAGGGTCTGAAGTTGGAGGAGACTTGGCAACCGCCTGAGGATGATGATGAAGACAACGAAGAGGAGGATGCTGATGACGCAAGTTCGGATGCCAGTGTCGAGGATCTATCCCCGCCACTTCCCCCAGCGAACGAGCAAGCGCCACAATTGCAGATGCCGGTTAGCAAGGTTCCTGGCGGTATGGATGGCCAGAGCTTCTTTTTCGATGAAGATGAGACGGTGTCTCGGGAGTGGTGGTTTCAACAGCTGAAGCAACCGACAATGCCAGTGCGGGACGCTGGTATTGGCTACGGTTGGTTGTAAACTGGGGAGCCATTTCCAAACCACACGAGTTTGAATAGCATTTATGTCTCTGCGATGTTTCTGTTTTAGCATAGCGCTGGTGTTTAGGGATTTACATTCTGTATTTTTGTGTCCTTTTCCACAGGCATATATTTTTTTTGTACAGGAGCTGGGATAAAGACAGGTTACAGATACCCCCCTTTCCGCCTTCATCGGCGTGGGCATTGACTGAGAAGGGCAAAGCATTATTGCTCAAGTTCCACGGACACATACATCCGACGTGGACACCATTACTGCGTCGTCTAGTGACGCATACCACAATAAAATCTAAACGCAAATTCAAACTATTGCAACAAAGTCCCGCGCCCCGAACCGAAACCCATGTGCCGTGCTCTCAACAGCCCTTTACACTTTGCTGCTACCACTGATCTCATTACTCGGTGCACACAACGCAAACTTTGAATTGCAAGCCTCCCC
>JAQGEP010000060.1:10047-204369 GCA_028476805.1 Acrocalymma vagum
CAAAAAAAAAAAAAAAAAACCACGCGTGGGCAAGAGAACGATCCGAAAGTTTGCACTGCGCATCACTCCCAACAACAACAAGACACCAACAAAAAAGGTTTCCCAAGCACACGGCGCTCCGAGCGAAAACGCTAGGCGAGGCGAGGCGACTCGACTCGCCAAAACTCGTCCCGCTGCCAAACCAGCATGTATCTAGGACTACCGTCCTTAGTAAAATAGCGGCGCGCGCGCTCGCGCTACAAAAGCCCTACCAAAGGCACAGCACACTACCACAGAGCTAGTCTCGGACTCGCCGTACTTGCCCGCTGTGGAAATAAGGACGGTGGAGGCAGCCACCCCAACATCCATCAGCCATTTACCATTATTTAACCATTAACCATCAAACCAGCAGCTAGGAAACGGTAAAAAACTATGTGGTATTTTGTATGTACTGTGTACATAATGCCATGGAACCCCGATTAGGCAGGTTTACAGCGGGGACTAGGGATAGTTGTGGCGGTGGGTACTTGTGAGTATCCATGAGGGTGGAGTCGCGGGCTCGTGGCGAGAGGGTTTCTAGAATGGGGGGCAGGGATAACGTTGGCTTGGTGTGCTGGCTTGTGAGTGAGGTCACTTAAGTAGCAACTAGGCTAAGGTTATGGGCGGTGTGGTAGGCTATACACTACCTATACTTGTACTATACTATTTGACGACGATGGATGGGGGTTGTCGGGTAGGGGGCTCCAGACGAGCTTGAGAGGTGGTCCATCGCCAAAGACGGTCTGTGGTTGGTGGTTGGGTTCAGCAATTGATTTCCCAAAACGGCCTAGTCAGCATACGGAAGCTTTCGAGAAGAACGAAATTTTTTGGATTCCCTTTGTAGGCCAACGGAGGCTCGGAGAATACGTACTCACGTGCACGACTGTTTGGACTACTGCACTCATCAGTTCATTTTCATTTTACTTCCGTTTTTTCCCACCTAGCCAAGTCAATCGGGCGAACGTTGTGAGGCCTTGAATCAGCGCGGTGCCTTCGTGTTATTTGGGTCGCCGCGCTTCAGCTGGACGGGAGAGATGGCAGCGCGCCAGCACTACGTTGTCACGCCGTGGCGTACCAGCGCGGAGCTGTTGCAGCTGCGGCGGGATCTGTATTCCCGGGGCGAAAGTCACGAAGACGTGGAGGATAAGAGGGAAAATGCAGTGAATAAGGTAAGCAGTATGCTCTTTCTGGTGTATCCGAGAAGCAAAACAAGAACGGAACGAAACGGCAAGCCGACCAGAAACAAAGATAGAAAGAGCAGGATTCGGGTATTAGGGGAGATTAATGTGTTGGATGATGGATGATGCCCCGACGGATGATGATGATAGGATTCAGGCTTTGCTAAGACGTGTCTTATCTTAGGTGTTCGCATGGCGGTTGCGGAAGCAAGACATGCCGCTATTATTGGAGTCGACGGCGGACATTGTAGATGTAATACTCCAGGATGAGAAGGGTGGTTTGACGCATAATGCTTTGAGGTTGTTGTACGCTACTGCTGTTTCGAGGTAGGTCAATATAGTTTTTCCTGGTTTACTATTTTTGAGGGTATTCGCACTTCCTTGTCTTTCTTCAAGCGTTTCTGTCGTCAGAAGCATTCACTATTGTTGTTACTTTACCGATATCATTGCTTCTGCTCCGTTTCTTATATTCAATTACCTGTTTTCATTTCCCGTTGCTTTTACTTTGAAAGTTCATGTCGCTCTATCGGCTCTTTCCCCTAACGATTTACTATCCTATTCCACCGTTCATCCACTTTACCCCTAATCTACTCCCCACCTAACCAACACCAGGTTCATAACCGGCCTCGCAGACACTCAAATCGAGCTCTCCCGCTCTCACCCCTCCTGGTTCCCTCCCGGAAAATCCTTCCAATTACCTGCTAGCTTGCTAGAAACCCGGCACCGGATCGTCCACAGGTACCTCCCCTCATTAGCAGAGCTCAAGCGCGCCGCAAAGGAGAGTCTAGATTGGCTCTGGGAATGGTACTGGTCTCACCTTGACCATGCATTCAATCAAGAAGCAAGTAGCGACGCGCAAGCAGATGTGCGAGAGCGCTGTCAAATGATTCTGAAAACATATGTCAAGGAGAGGAAGAATGAAATCAAGAGTCGGAAGAAAGAATCAAGAGCAGCGGATACAGCGCTATCGACGTATAACATGCGGTTCTCACCGTCGGGTACTTCCATGCCGAATACCATGGCCGCGAAAACGCTTGCGGAATTGCTTGTTGATGACAAAGCTGTTCTGCCTACGGATAAGAAGCTGGGGAATAGCATGTCTGGAGCTTTTGTCATCTGGACACCGTTTCTGCTCGTGTTTATATCAGCATATCCGTCCTTTCTTCACACCGTCATCAATCACGTAATCAGCATCATGAATGCGCAGTCAGGAGGCACGGTGAATCTGGAACTGGATCCCGCGAGAGAAGGCATGTATGAATGGGCTCTTCACATGCTCACGTCTAATGAATGGCAAGATGCACGACAGGTTGGAAAACAGGGCCAAGAAGCAAAGGAAAAAGAGAGGAACTTTGTGGACTCTGTATTAGCAACGTGTTTCACCCATCCTGGCTTCTGGAACTTGAAGCTCGCTGAGGGCATTCTTAGGGATGAAAATACACCGAATCGCGCGCAGTGGATGGCGGTTTTCCACGCCGCGAAGAGTGAAGATGGCATGGAGGTTGATGTTACGATTGGTGCTGGGGAGGAGATGGATGTTGACACAATCGACCAGAGGCTACCGATCAGAGATGATAAAATGAGTGGCTCTTCCGATGCAAAGTCGGTAACGAGGGGCCCTCAGAAGGTCCTTGGACTCTGGAAGCCGCGGCCAATTGGTTACTTACCGGAGGGATGGGAGGAAGATGAATGATTGAAATAGGGTAGGGATGTATCTGATGTATCTGAGTCAGTGGAGTGCACATTCTGTGATACCCAATATTCAATTAAAAAGAGCATTAGAGCTGAAATAACAAAGTTGCTCTGTTCGACTTATATTCTAGCTTGTCTATATTTTGCGGCGACGCTCGTCAGTCCTCGACACAGCTTCGCAACCGCGCTGGTTGACTCAGGAGAGTTCATCCTTCTACATCCTTCTTATATGACCAAAATACATGTGGTAAATGGTACGATAACCTCCCTTTTTGAATTATTCCCCGTGGCCACCTAACCTGTGATACTTCCAAGCTTGACCTCTATAGGGGTTCCGAACCGGCTCCGTCATCCATATACAAAAGTATCAAAAGTCGCAAATAAATGTACACTCTATTTCAGCATGCAAATCGAGCAATCTGTCGAATTGCCAGTTGTCGTAGCTTATATTTTGGCTTTGAGCTCGGGAGACAGGATTTTGTCTTCTACCTTCCGCATCCACTTATTGGTCTGCTCAGCGAGGGTGAGAGTTAGGATCTAGTTTAACTTAGTATAGTTCCTCAAGCGTACTTTAAACTTAAACTTGAATTTTGAAATGGGTACACGTACGGTATGTGGCAGGATTCGGGCAAGATGGGCAAAGTAGCCCTTGTACACCGCAAAGATACCCTCCGTCTTTACCGTCCGGAACAAACAATCCAATGCTGAGCTGTACAGATTGCCAGTCTGGTTGTACATCCGGGACATGACGGTGTCGGGAGGGTGCATAACACAGCAAACCACAAATCCACTAGCCGTACTACTGGCGATGTGAAGTGGCATACCTTCCTCCATCCCAAAATGCTTTATCAATCTTCTCTTTGCGAAAAAGTACGTCGGCAACTGCACAGAGCTACCAAAACCTGTACGGACCATTGCCGGTACGACACCGCGGTATAGACCCTTCACTCCCTCGCGGTGGTAAATCTGGCGCATCCCATCCAGCGCGTTCTTGTATTTGTGTTGAGTTCCCACGGGTAGGAAAGGAGAGAAGGACTGTAGACGCGTCTTGATAAGGAAGAAAGGCGATCCAGCGGCGGCGCCCATGATACCAGAGGCAGCGCCTGAGAAGAGGTTGATGCCAAATGACTGTACGGCGGCATCTTTGTATACGGCGTTCGTCAAGGTAGTGCGAATGGGTTCGTAGAATCCTAATCGGCAGCCGTTGAGTGTCATCTGGTAGACGTACTGTACGCGCATCAGTTCACAGTGTCTGAATTATCTGATGGTCGTTCAGCTCCCGTACCGCACAGCTGAGTCCTCGGAGTAAGCCCTTAGGACCCTCATTCTTTAGGATGACACCCACGCCATGAAAGACGCCTTTGTATAATCGCACTGCCTCCTTTTTTGACTGAAGCTCCCCTTGAAGTTGTAATCTGAACTTTTGTTAACAAAAGGCTTTGCGCAGGCTCCGAACCGGCGCGCACCGAATCTTGACAGTCTCGAATCCGTGGGTAACCGTGACTGCACCGCAGGCCGCAATGCCTCCAGCAATGAAAGATCTGTAGACGCGACGTGTCAGTGTACGCTCTCGCAACATTACACGCGTACTTACCCTGTGGTTGTTGACATTTTGTGATTGTCCTACTTTCAGACGGTCACCATCCGAGGTCTATGCGGAGATGTTGACAAGGGCCAAATTTTCTGCAGTCGCTCGTGCGGCGCTTGGTGTTAAAGGGAAAAAAATCAATCCAGCACCAGATAATTAATAGCTGAAGTTATTTTCGAGGAGTAGTGGCGGTGAATGAGCAGAACTGGGAGAATGTTAATTGTCTGAATAATCTTTGGAAGCTGATTCAAAGGTTTCCCGATCGAGTGGCCGGTTACGGAGCGGAGCCAGCTGCAGGGTCCGAGCTCCTAGCCTCGCATTCCACCGGCTTTTACCTTTTTGATACCTACCTAGGCCTTGTGCGTTGCTATTCTGACATCGTCAACTGCAACTCTACAGACTATCGCCGACCTTCCTTGGACACGCAACCCCGTCCCGTCCACCCGAAGCAAGAGATGCTGCTCTTCGCCAGGTAGCCTCAACCGACGAACACCATGGCGACCGGTTCAGTCACTCCAGGCGCGCCCCCTCCACCTGCTGGGCCGCCAACGCAGAAAGTCAGCGACGTCATTACCAGCTTCCGGCCTTCAAGAGTGAGATCTAAAATCTCCCGTAAAGAATTGTGCAATGCTAACACGCGTGGTCAGCGCTTCAAACCCAGTAGCCCCGGCACCTCCGTGACCTCGCTCGACTTTGATGACACGGGCGAGCTCGCCATCGTAGCACGCGACGACGACACACTCCAGATCTACAACTGCAAAGAGGGTAAGCATGCAAAAGAGTTGAAGAGCCAAAAGTATGGCGTGCACCTGGCGCGCTTCTCGCATCACGCGCAGAGCATCATATACGCCAGTACGAAAGTAGACGATACCATTCGGTTTCTCTCCACGCACGACAACTCGTACATACGCTATTTCAAAGGACATACAGATACTGTGACCTCCATCGCACTCTGTCCGTCTTCCGACACATTCGTATCCTGCTCGCGTGACAACACTGTCCGCCTTTGGAACCTTTCCTCGCCAAACTACCACGGCCTACTCAATCTGCATGCTCCCTACCTCGCCGCATACGATCCATCCGCTACTGTTATAGCAATCGCATCACCTCCCACGCAGTCTGTTCTGTTATACGACGTCCGCAACTACGATAAGCCACCGTTTGCGAGCTTCGATCTATTAGAGTTGGAGCAAAGATTCTTAGGACCGGCAAAGGGCGAGTGGACAAAGATGGAATTCACAAACGACGGAAAGAGTTTGGTAATTGGCACAGCTGGAAGCGGACATTTTGTGCTAGACGCCTTCTCTGGTGATATCACACATTTCTGTTACCGCAAGAGTGGGCACTCAGGCCGCTTAGCCCCCGGCGCATCGGCCTCAAGCCACGGCGTGAACGCACCGAATGGGAACACTCCAGCCCTTGGGCAGGGTGATATATGTGTTACGCCGGATGGACAGTACTTGATTGGAGGCAGCGGCGACGACGGACTTCTCGTCTGGGACATCTCGAAGCCCCCAGCGCCAAATAATATTTTGGAGCCCATGGAGAAATTACCTGGATATGGAAAGTCGGCTGTTGTGGGATATAATCCTCGGACGAATCTACTGGCAAGTGCAGATAGGGATCTTTTGCTTTGGCAACCAGATCCTGATATCATGATGTAAAAAGGGGACCTCGCATCATGGAATCCATCATGTGTATCCGCATAGAATAACCAGATGATTGTGCCGGAGTACGTGCCAAGGCTTCAACATGATCCTTATCAATCAGAAGCCTTGCGATTATGCTGCTTTTGGGGATCCATGAGGCACCGTCGGACCTGGACTCCGAGGAGATAATAAGAACTGGAGCCCAAAAGAAATATGGCTACCAGGCAGAGCTCAAGCAGATTGGCCTCTAGTGGTAAGACGCTCAGACAAAACATGACGTTACCAGTCCACGAACTGCCACGACACGCGTCACAGTGAGGAAAAAGATTTGAATCAAGGATTTACTGGCACACCCAGTAGATATCAGATATTATTCAACGAAGATTAGGAAGAAAAATGAAGCAACTTTCCCACCGTCATCATGAGTGCACGTTCTTACATGTGTATGCTGTCATCGTAGATCCCTACTTACTTGGCTTTCTCCCGATTCACTACGATCTTCCGATGCCATCGCTCTTACCTACTTCTTTTCCCATGGTAAAAACAAAAAACAAAGCCGCCTACGTCCGTCGCCACTCAGCATCCGATATTCGTTGTTTGGTGCGTTTTAAGACTAGAAAGGTGGTATATGCGTATGTCTAGCAGTATAAGCCAAACTCTAAAACTGCATTTACGTCTTCGCACGTAGAAGCATGCATACATGAAACGTACTGTATGTACCAGCAAGTCCAATTAGCAACGGCGCCGTTACATGCTTATTACTTTTTGCTCTTGACACCCAACCTTTTCTAGGTGCAAGGTGCAACATGCAAAATGGGTCACCGTGTTATACTTGGCTATGCTATAGGTTTGTCCCGGATTAGTAGGTAGGTATCCGTCTACTCTGGTCTAGATACTTGCCTTCATGCGAGGCGGATAGTTCCCCGCCCTCGCGTCTTTGCCTTGTCAGGGGGCTCGCAACGCCACACCTGGGATCTGGCTTCCAGTTCGAAGAGATAGCTGGCGAGGCGCTGTCGGAAGCTGAAAGGCTAGGCGATATCGAGACTGTTCACATAGGGGGCCTTTTCAAGCTCGAGTTTACGGTACGAGTACGTTGTAGCGAAATGTGATAGTAGCTTCGCAAATTCGCAAAAAATCACAGACAGCGATATTTTTGTTTTCCTTTTCGTTAAAGAGCTGTACCCCTGCGTGTCATGTCTCTCTTTCTCTTGGCTCTGCATGTCTAATAGACGCGTTGAGCGGAGATAGGCGTGGAGAAAGCAGATGGGTGTAAGCCGCTCGGCTCGTCTTGCTCCACCATATTGCTTTTTTCTCTTCTCGCTTGTAGAGAATTTTTCCATGACGAAGTGCGTCATCTGGATCGCAGATGCAGCATCGCTGACCGCGCTGGTCTCATGCGAGTCTTAAGGTAGACACCGGTGGGGGGTTGGCCGTTGTGAGATGTACAGTGAAGTGTCTAGAGTGGGATTGGATGACGGATATGCCAGGCAGAACCTATGTCTGTTTTGCGCACTCGGGCCCGGCCTCCTCTCCATTTAATGCCTCGTAGGATGTCGCCGAACTTCGCTCCAGCAGTCTAGAGCTGTTTGTGACCGGGCCTGGGCTGTTCTCGTGATGGGTGCAAGGGTGTGGAGCAAAAAGAGGCAGCCCAACCGTTTAGTTGGTGTGCTTCATGCGAAGTGCCCATTCAAAGTAGAATACAGAGATTGACTGCTACTTTAAAAAAATGTATAATATAAAGCACAGGATAGGCGTAGTGAACGGATTCTAGACGCTGACCCTACCATTCGCTTGCTATGTGGTTGCGAGAGATGCAATGTGAATGGTACAGCAGGACTTTGGCATCCGAATGGAGAAAAGACGCATGCAAGTAGTAAGCCGAGCCCTGTGCAAATAAGTTGTCAGATGAGGGAGAGGGGAAAAAAAATTCAATTCACTCACAGTCCCCAGCGTATTGGGCATCAAGCCAGCCTCGTTTGGTCAGAAGTTCGGGGGCTGTAACGCAGCGCAACAGTGTCACTGTTCAGGGTAGCAACCTGTGGGCTCCCTTGTCGTCGGTGGAGAGCGAGAGAGGCGAATGGAACTGACATGTCTTCTTCTCATAGCAATTGGAGAAAGTGAGGCTTTGTCGGTTCTCGGCAGGCCCTTGGATTTTTGAGTGTCCCAAGTCTGATCATTTACGCAAAAGGGATTGCTTGAGGAGAGCGACCCTGGAGTACAGTGTTAGAGCCATACCAGGCTTCGAGGCACCAGATGGTCAGGGTCGGATGGAGATCAAAACTGGGCCCGGGGGGGCATCGTCCGCGGAGTACCCTCAGCCGCTTCTGGTGCCTGCTGTTGCCACGAAGAGGGACGAAAAGAGGATAGAAGAGGAGACTAAACCGAGGCTGACGAGTGAGGTTGCGTTTGGGCAGGTCATGGAGGGAAAATTCAATGGAGACCCATGCTCATCCCTGGGCAGGTGTTGAAAGGGATGTAGGAATCGCAGAGGTTATTGGGGAATTGCGACTGGCCTTCGCCAGCAGCTGCCCGGCACGGCAAACTTCCAAGAAAGGGATGCAAGAAGGGCGCCCTGGGCCGTGCAAAAGCCTCATTTCCAATGGGCGAGGGGACGGTGGAGATTTTCTCCGCCGTGCTTCTCGACCGTTCAGTTCACTCTACTTTTGCCTCCAACGTAAACTGCTCGCGTGGGCTGATACGTATGTGGTGGCTCATTGCATGGGGAAGGAAGAAGACGCAGCCTCGCTTCAAAGATTCCTCTGCTGGCCGGCTGCTTGCTCAGAGCGAGAAAAAAAACGCTGTCTCGAAGCACAAAAGCACGGCGAGCTGGCAGAGTCTCTTGACATTGTCGTTGTCAGCAAAAGCCCTGGTGCGGTGATAGACAACAGCAAAGCACAGCACAGCACAGCACAGGGCGCACAGTGGATGGCGTTGTACGGCATCTGCATCTGATTCTGGGGTGGCCAGGATTCTTCTCCGCACTGCCCATAGCTTCGGGTCAGACGACACCCTCTCCTCTCCTCGAGATATTATTAGGCGCCTCCATCTTCAACCTACCACTCACCTCCAATTTCCAATTCACTCTCTGCTCTCCGCTCTCTGCTCTCTGCCCTCTTTTGACAGCGCACCCACCTCTGCTCCCTCCTGTCTCCACTCTCCGCTTGCTTTTCATTCTCCACCCTTCCACTATCCACTCTTCCAGGCTCCAGACTCTCGAGACGCTCCATGCTGTCCCACCAACCCCAACACCGACACCGGCTCCTGGCCAGCTAAACAGCACCTGGTCTCGTGATGCTGCTCTGAGGCATTGATTCTACCTCTCTCTTTTGCATGTTGCTCCAGGACCATCCAGGCTGTCAACCGACTAGTCCTACCGCGCCTCCACTCCAATTGCTAGCCCTCCCGCCTTATCCGCACGGGCTACCAGCTGGCGTACCATCCTTTGCCCCTCTACAAGTACACTGTCACTCTGCGACTATCCGCTCTCCTCCTGCTGAGACATACCTGCTGCGAGAACATGCCGTGTCGTGCGCTCATCTCCCTTTCTCACTTCAGACGGCGAAGGAACCTGGCCAGCGGAGGATGACGCGAGCCTCCACCAAGGAGGCAGCACCAGCACCGGCACTGACACTGACGCCTACACCAACACCGACACAGCAAATCACATTCCCAGTCCCCCCATATGAGCGAGTTGGCCCCTTCACATTTACCTTACTTCCACGGCTTGAAATGCCTCTCACTTTCCTACCAAGACCACCCCCCTTAAGGGGGAGCAAACGGTGCCGAGCCACTGCAGATATTGACGGCGATCATTCGTGTCTGTACAAGAAGAAGCGCAGGCTGAGACTCTTCCTCATTACTTCTCGACTATCCCCCCAGTTTTCTCATCCTGCTACCAACATCGTGGACCGAGGACTTTCCAAGATTGCCGTGTGGGCAAAGCACAGAGCCCTTGGACGCAATCTGCTTCGCAAAGCTGCTATCCTGAACCGCATCAGGCGAACGACCATCTCCGCCAAAGAGACGGAGGGAGGACTTGGACGAGTTCTTGTTGAGCAAGAACGAGAGCAAAAACAGCTCGAATTGGCCAAATCAGAATTCGAATATGGCAGCCCTGACACTTATACGCGACCGACGTTGCCTCGTAACCCCCCCTCACCGCTGTCTGGCCCAAGCCAGCCAGGTCACCACTCGATCGTAGCTAGTCCTCCTTGCTCGTTATCCAGGAGTCCTTCACCAACCCCTCCGTCCCCGCCCCCTACACCAAGTGGTGAGGGCCCAAGCAGTGAGTATCAGTCACCAAACGAAGCCTATTCGTATTCGCCTCCGCGCAACCAGACTCCGAGGAAGTCTTTCTTGCCACTACCCCCTAGTCCCCTTGGCCTCTCCAACTACGACGCTTTTGACTTAGAGGATGATATTCCGGACCCATATGCCCATCTCGACGAGGAGTACGACGAGCCACTGGGTTACCCGGAAGATGATCTGGACGACGGGCCTGCTTCGCCATCAGCAACCACCTCAGCCTCGTCGGCGACGCAGTCGACAGCGGCGACAGCGACTACTCAGATCCTGAAAACACCCCCACAGACAATATACTCCGATTTCAGCGTCCTGGACCCCGGCGAACCGGTCTTCGGAGACTACGACCAGGTCGAGGAAGGCGCTGACGCAGTATGGCCGAGTACCTTCGCTCGAGAATATCAAGACGCGTCGCATACGTTACTGAAGTCTACATCGCCGGACTTCCAAGCACTGTTTGCTACAGCAAAAGGAACGCTAGCATCCGTATCGCCCAACTTTCAACCTTTGGACGACCTCAGCTCGACCTCGCCAAGTGTCTCCCAGAAAGAAAATGTCTCAGTATCACCAAATTTCACAGCGGAAGACACTCCCCCAGTATCATCGAACTTTGCACCTTACCGAACCACCGGGTCTACCTCACCGAACTTTGCGCCTTTTCCACAACCGCCGAGACGTCGTTCAAATCACGACAATTCGAGGAGTGACAGAAAAGGAGGTTGAGGGCCGCGAGACAAAACAGTTACTTAGCACAACGAAAGCAAAGCTCAAGGCTTCTTCAATCTTATGAGCTGAATCACTGTATCAATAACATAGCTTTCGCTTTTACCTCATTTGAAAGCACAACACTACTTCACCTCCCCACACGAATACGCAAGAGCATCGCACCATCGCCTCCCTTGTCTCCAATTTTCCATATTTCAATGCATATCATCTCTGGGTTACGGAGCATTCACATACTCAACGTATGTCGGCGCAATACTAAAAATTACTCTCAATCAAATCTCTATCAACCGTTATTTACGTCGGGGTTTAACACTCCACGTTGGGTCTTATCATCGTCAACCAAATAAAAAAAACATGTTGCATTTTCAAGGGGGCAGGCGAACTGATTCCATTGCATATGATATCTCATACGGTACCGGTGTCCAAAAAACAAAAGGCAAGGGATCACGGCGGGAGGCGACGCGCGGTGTCGCATCATTGCATCTTCACTTGTGGGCTAACACTTGAATGTTTGAATACGTATCCGCATTGATTTTGGATTTGACTTTGTTTTCTTTTTCTTCACTCGGACTTTACGGTTGTATACCCTGTTAGTACGTATACTTGGGTTTTTACTATGGGATCAGGTAGTCAGGCGCACGTATTGAAATAGTATCTCAGGAGACTCGAGAAATCTATTCCACGAGAGAACACAGCAATCCACCATCCAAAAAAAGAATTTGAATTTTCTCCAAAACGTGATTTCAGCTTATTTGCCGTCGTCTCTCTTTTCGCCAGAGCCAGACTACTAATGTCGCGATGATAATTCCCTTCGACGTGATTTCGCAGGTCGGCGACGTCGACATGGCTTGTCCAATGTGCCGCGCTATGTGCACAAAGCCCATCTACTCTACTCTTCATCTGCGTATATCACACTGTACAAGTACAAGGTGTAACCTTGCATGGTATATCACGAGCACAAGTGAAGTCTCCTACGACAACTTTTCCCCTGACCTTAAATTCACCAAGGCCAATCCAAAAACACCCACTTCCAGCGCGCAAACACGCCCAACGCCCAACACTCGAGTCCGCAATCGGAGCAGCCAGAACTAAGTAGGGCCCCGGCTCCGCGCAACGAACACTCACTTCAGCACGAAGCAAGCGAACAAGGTCGCAGGGCTAACGGGTCCTGTCCCCTGGGACTAATGTGAATGTCGTACGATGCGATGCTTCCCACTCCCAGCCCAACAGAGAAAATGAAAGTAAAGGGTCAGGGGGTCGGTCTACTTAGAGTTTGCTTGCTTGCTTGCCTGATTGACAGCATGGTTAATCGCGCTCCTCCCGCTCCGGGATCAAGACGAGCACGTATGAGGTAGGCGGCTCGAGTCCGGTTTACTAGGTTAGTCTTGTGGATGAATTAGGGGTCCAGGGTGAGTTCGAAGCTAGACTGAGATGGATGGGGTTGAGGTGAGCTGGTTTGGCTTGAGTTGGGCTGAGGGAAAGCTGAGTTGAGTTAAGATGAGTTCTAATATTCGGATACGAAACCGGGTTTCCATGTGTCTGGCCTTTATATTTCTTTCTCGTTTTTCTGAGACAGAGGAAACTTCACAAACGAAACACAACGAATATCTCCATAAAACACTACAATCCCTACTCCAGATTTAACGTCTCACTCATGTTGTGTATGCAATGGTGTCACAAGATAACGGGGACAGTGGCCAGGAGGGGAAAACAAGACATCACAAGCATCTGTGGGAGAAAATCAAACCACAAAAAGGAACTCTGAATTGCTTTTTTTTCTAAATCTTTTTTGTTTCTTGTGAGGGGGTTTTTTGGCACTAATGTTTGCTTTTTCGGTGACCACTCGCTTGTTTCTGAAGAAGCCGCCATACGGTATTACGTACTGCGCGGTGCGGTGCGGTGCGATGCAAGAAATGGTAGCTGATAGGACCGGCCCGTTGTCTTGTGCTTTCATGGGGTTGCTTTTTGGCGTGCTAACGGGGCGTACGTTTTGAAAGGTTCATGAGGACGAAGTTGAGAGGAGGCATAATTCCCGGTGCCGGGTTTAAAGGTATTCTATGGCGAACAATAGGATTACCGTTACGAATAAGGGATTTCCATAGGAGTAGTCAGTCAGTGGCAGAAAATTTGTGGCTGCTGTGCTGGACAGCTTGCTGGCACTGGGCGCGGACTTGACCATTCAGGAGCAAGCTGATGACAACAGAATATGAACTACACATGTTTTACTTGTTCACTGAGAATCCAAGCCGGAGAACGGAACCATCGAGTACATGCAGATCATTTCTGCAGCTTGGCTGCCCGATCCGCGGCGATGTCGCACATTGCCTAGAGGGTTAGTTAGTGAGTCTGAAGCTGGAGGATTTGCAGACGGATCAGCCGGTATATAGCGTCCACGATGCACTGATGATTTTGATTCGCTGAGAATGGGATGCGCACCTGGATCGCTTCTTCCCGCTCGGCTTTTATATCTCCGCGGTCAATTCTCGATCTCATATTTTCCATAATGATCGGACGTGGACGGCCATTGACGAAGACTCTGGTGTGGTGATTAGCATGTCTTCTCCGAGCTGGGGACGATTACTAGAAGAAATGCTTTCGAGTAGCCAAGGCCTTGACAATACAGTGTCTAGTCTTGGAACGTGAACAATGGCCGTAAAGGCATGGAGAGCGTTGAATGGTGCGTAGCGTAAGTTTATGTTCCAAATAGAGCTAGCCTGGGCGGAGGAAAAGTGCTGGGAGCCGTTCAAGACGACAATGTCAATACTGTCCGTGAACTTAATTAAGATGACTATGACAACACCATCCACAGATTTGCTCGGGAACCGTCTCACTAATCCCGATGGCTGCAGTAGTTTCCCCACGCTTAAGTCCGAAAGTAACGATGAGGACTTGAGGGCACTATCAGAATAAATAGATTACTCACACATATCTCAGTCCTGGGAATTTCGCCTCATATTCGTGGTTCAACTGGGCTAACTTCTCCTTCTCTTCCTGGGCACCCTGATTGAGCTGGGCCTGTTCAGCTCTGCTCTGGGCGCTGTCCACCTTCTTTTCCCCTAGCCGTGGATGGGAGCCTAGGATTGTTGTGAGTTTGGCTACATCATCTGGGCTGGCAGACTCGGCCAGGGCAGTCAGCTGGGCATTTACTGCAACGAAGAGGGTGTTGTAGTCCGGAAAGGTGGTGGACCGGAGAACGGGAAGGGAAAGCGAATGCAGCAAGGGAGAGGGCTCGAATAGAAGGTCCAGCACTGTTGTCAATTCGGAGTCCGGAAGGTGGGGCAGGTTAGAGATTGGTGGGAGTGATGTCATTGCTCATGAGTCTGCTCGTGATGGTGGTGGTGCAGGGAGAGTGCTTGTGTGCAGTGGAGGGTTATGTTTGGGTCCTGGAGTGGCTCCGGGTAATGAAACAGGCGCGTTCTACGAAGTCGTACCCTCGCGTGTGGAGTGTGAAAGGGAGGATATTGGAAAGACAAAGGAGCCAAATGATGTGTGGACGCGTGGTGAGGAAGCGGGTCAAGTAGTGCAGGTCAAGAAATCAGAAAGCAGTGCAACGGGCGCTGCCGACCGCGTACCACGGGCTTGGAAGCGGCAGTTCTCCGATAGCAGCGAGGGGCACAAGTGCAGAGAGCAGAGGCTTGGCCTGTAGGAGATAGGGTTTTGCTGGCTTTGGACTGGTCACGATGCTGCAAGCTGCAAGGGACAAGAGAAGAGGAAGCCAAGTGGGTGTGGGCATGGGTCTGGCGATAAAGGAGGGGCACAAGAGGGGCAGTCACGACGATATCAAGAGCGGGGAAGATCTATCTTGCAGAATGGAGAGGCGAGATAGCCCCAATGTCTCAATGTCTTTGTGATGGATCAGCCATTGACTTGCAGTCGAGCAGTGCTGCTCTGAGGGCAAACGTGTTGAATGTGAAGAGTTGATGGGAGTAAAGCCTGTCAACTGGTACATGCAAGTACTGTATGTAGCTACTGCCTAGCAAAGTGGAGGAAGGTGCAGGTTGCAAGGATGGGCGGGGTGCGCTTGCCAGTACAGTAGTCATGGACCAGCTCCAGTGGTCGTCGACGCACTATTGGGACCATGGTTTAATCGGGGAGCATTGAAATAGCACCTCGGAAGGAAAAAAAAGTTGAGCGGACGAATTGAGATGGGTAGCGTATTTGTGTAACACTGCACACTGCAGGTTGAAGGAGTGCAGGTCGGTAGGGGGGAGGTAAAGCGGGCTTCTAATATTTCGTGGCCGCTACAGCCAGCCTACAGGATGCCCCTACCGCTCGTGTCCACGTTGACGAGGGGATCGAGGGGACAATTTCAAAGTCGCAGGACTGCGGGGATTAACGCGCAGCACCCAAAATGCGATCGACGACAGGCGCCGAATGGAGCCGTAGCGCCCATGGCGAGCCGCTCAAGCAACTGCTGGCTTGTGTTGCAGTCGTCGAGATACGATGGGCGGCGTGGTCAGATGCGCAAGAGGCGGGGTTAGAGCTGGGAAGCAAGATGCGTTCCTGGCGGTTCATGCAGCAGTCCGGTCTAAGTAAGTAAGTAGGCCGTCCACAATATTATCGCAATCGCTGTTACTACGAGCACCTCGATCACCTGAAGGGATTGCTGAAGGTGACTGCGTGTGCGTATGCGTGTGGACCGATTCTGACTCTGACTCGCTACGGGATGAACAGCCCATCTTTCACTCGCTCAATCGCAAAGACGCCCTGCGGCGGTTCCATTCCCCGGCGCACCTGAAACTCCATCACGTCTTTGCTCCGCACAGCTCCTCCCAGCTCACCATCCACAAGCTTCTCGCTGCTCATGCACTCAAAACCCATAGCCGCCCGTTCTCGTTCCTATTCCTGTTCCTGTTCCTGTTCCTGTTTCCTGGCTGCAGCTCGTGCCCGGCGCACCAGTCTTACAACGTAGTAGAAGCCATCTGCTAGACGCCAATCACCCATGGTCTCCTCCCTCTCCCCCAACGGGCGCCCTGGATCCAACCCCTGACAGCCAAACGCACGCTCCACCCCGTCCGTCTACCTCGACCCGCCAGCGACATCCACCTCTCGATCCTCAGCCTGAGGCCCAACTAGGCCTGCTCCTCGCTGCAACTCCCTCACCGGCTCTCTCCATTTGCCTGTGACGTTGCCATGTCGCTCAACGGCCTCGATGACAACTCCGTCACTGAGGCGCACATCACCGCCCTGGGAGAGGCTGGCGGATGGTGAGATGATTCCTGCCCCGGATTATGAAATTTGCGCCGACAGCCATGCTAACCTTCACTGCTCAGGTTTCTTCTCAAATATGCCTCGCGAGACTCCGTACAAGTCCTCACCCGCGGAACCGGCGGCGTAGCGGAAGCCCGCGCTGCCATTGCGCAGTACGAAGAAAAATCACCGCTCTACGGCTTCCTCCTGTACCGCCGGCGGAAAGTTCTAATCAAGTACATGCCTGACGGCACGTCACGGTTGCTGCAAGGTATGTTGAGCCTCAATGGCAGTCTGTACTACTGCTAACGCATCCCCCTAGCCCGTGTCGCCGTACATTTCACTACCATTACCGACAAGTTTACTCCTCACGACGCCGTAGTCTCAATTACAACCCCCGAGGAGCTTAGCGATGCGGCCCTCACTTCGGCTTGCTCCTTGCACACCGCTGCGCCTTCGAGCTCTTCGTCGTCCGGATCTTCGCGCCAGAACAAATTGAGTTGGATCAGAGAAGATGCTGAAGAAAGTCCGACTGCTGGGGAAGACAAGGGCAAGGAAGCTCTCGCGGAAAGACGCCCCACTACCGCATCTTCTTCGATACCCGCCACTATTCAGGAATCGGTCCATAAACCCGATGCAAGTTCAGACGAGACTGTCACGCCACTCCAAGAAACGCCACTACCACAAGCGACACCTACTCCTGCGACTGCTCCTGCACCTGCTCCTGCTGCTACTGTCGAGACGGCAATAGTTGAGCCTAAACCAAAACCCACAATTGAGATATCCAATGCCCCCAGTGACTATGCCATGGAGGAACGGGGCCAGCCAGGGCAAAAGCTAGCGGCATCGGCACCAGCACATCAAGAAAGCTTCAAGAACTACGACTCCCTTTTTGAAGGAGGGCCCGACCCGAGACTTTCATCACAAACTGCGCGGCCAACCTACAATGAGCTGTATGCCGAGTATTATGCTATGTACTCCAAACCCAAGGTCAAGCTAGGGCCCAGACCCAGACCCTCACTTGACAGCAAAAGGCCTCATACATCCGGAAGTGGTTCTCAAAGCGCGGAAGCAGCAGCAAGACCAGTGTCATCTTTACCTCCGGGGCTACGTGCAGGGAACAAGAAAGGGTCAGATAAAAAACGTACAACCAGGGATAAAACCACTGTGCCCACCATTGCCGTTCCACCTCCGCCTCCCGTCCCTGTCGCCCCTGAAATCCCACTTTCCCCAATGCATCCGCCTAAGAGCCCTGTCAGCGTAAAGTCGATGCCAATACCTAGCTACAGCAGCCACCACCGGTCTTCGGGTGTCACTCCCGAGAAGCAGAGGTTGATGAAGGCCCTGGAACTCAGAAAAAGGCAGATGAAGGCTCAAAAAGAGAAAGAGGCCAAGAAGGTCGCGGAGCCAATTGTGAAGGCAAATCCTGAAGTGGATGCAGATGCTGGAAGTGGTGACACTACACCCACGGATGCCACAGCTGCAGAGAAAGTCAAGCCAGCTAACCATGGGGAAGAACTACCCACATTAGAAGAGAAGGAGGAGCCTTTGGCCCCTGAGCAACATCTAGAGCGGAACAGCGAGATACTCAACGAGAAAGAGCCAGAAAAAGAGGAGGCGACTCCCGCTGCAGAGGTTGCTGCTCCTGCACCTGCTCAAGATGAACTCACAGTTGCACACGCTGAGATTGACGATCTGACCTCAACCGCATCTGCGTGCTCACCGATATCTGCGCAAACCCAAGGGTCATCATGCGCGCCTTCGACCAGGCCATCGTCAATATCAGAAGATGGCCATCAAGCGTCAGGGACAGACCAGAAGACTGAACAGCAGACCGAAGCTGAGCTAGTAGAAGACGCCCCTGTAGAAACTCTTGTGGATACCTCGCGCAATGCAGATGAGGAGGAATCCATTGAAAGTTCTCCCACCGTTGTTCCTGAAAGCAGTACATCTATTCCTTCGGTAGAAGTGACCAGCCAACAAGACGAATCTCTGTCTAGCTCTGAACCTGTCTCGCCTCCAGTGGCCTTCGAACCTGCTGCGGTTTCTGATGATGCCCTCATCAGACAAAAGAAGAGAGAGTCAGCAATATACTTGCCAGTTGGCGACCTGGATGACGCTCAATCACGGCGAAGATCAAAACGTGAATCCATGATATTCATGCCATCAGGCGAATCATCCCAATCAGAGACTGCTTCTCAAACGAAAAAGAAGAACAGGGAGTCTATGATCATGCCAGCATTCAATAGGCACAGTTTCGTAGAGAACAAAGAGAAGCGCAAAACCTTGCTTGACCCAGTCTCTACGCTCAGCGCAGAGAACTCCGAAGCCGAGTATCTCTCTGATGACTCGTTCATGGAGGAGTTGCAAAGCGCAAAGGTCCAGGAAGCTAAACCGATCCTAGTTTCCAAATCACCAACCGCTGCATACTTTCCTCGGAAACCACAAGTGCCTGACGTTCCTCTCCCTGAGAGGTCGTTGTCGCAGCAGTACAACCGATCTAGCAGTCTGTCTCCAGACCAGATGAGCCGCAAATCTTCTGGACCTTGGCTTCCCCACGCAAACACGGACTCTACTGTAGTCATGGCGAAGAAGATCAATGTCTCTTCAGGCATTTCTCAGAGAATTAAGGCACTGGCAGAAAAGTCCAACAGGGATTCGACCTCATCAGTAAGTCCAATTGCGACTCCCGACTCTAGGGGCTCGATTGTTGCCCAACGCAAGTCCTCTTTTTTTGCAACCCCTCCCTCTGGAAATTCTCCAAACGGGAAACCTGTTCAGCGTCTTAGTCGTGCTTCTTTTGCCAATTTATCATCCAATCCAACAACGCCTGACAGAAAATCTGTGTCACAGCCACCTCCATTGCCCGCTGAATCTGCGGTATACAACATTAAGCGAGGCTCCGAGAAACCCGAGTCTGTGCAAGTAACGGCTCGCATCATCAGAGATGCGGAGTTTAGGGCACCGCCGTTGACGATGCCGGATGAGAACACTCCATTAGAACTACATCCAAGTCCCATAACTATCGATCACCAAAAGGCCAGCTGTACACCAAAAAGCCCGGTGAAGGATCTGTCATCTTCGAGACCGCCTTCTTCCTCTCAGTCCCAGGACCTTAGTGCTGTTGCCCTTCCTCGTTCATCATCTGAGAGCAGCTGGAGGTCATTTGGCCGTCGACTCAGCGAGTCGAAATCGGTCCACAGCATCGAGAGCGGTGATGAACGGAAGGAGAAAAAGGATAAGAAGGACTCACGGACCAGCAAACTCTTCAAGCGCATGTCGTCCATATCGTCGATTGCTCGCAAGAACTCAAGCGCAGGGATGCAAGTTCCAGATCTTCACTCAACCTCTTTACCCTCCCTACGGGAGCCCCCGCCACCTGTACAGGTTGGTGATCTGAATATCCAGTTCCCCGATACTCTGGTAAGTCTCAGCCGTTATGCAATGCCTTCGACACTCTGTTAACAAATCTATTAGCTATGGAAGCGCAGATGGGTTGAAATTGATATGATGGGCAATCTTGTATTGAGCCCTTCAAAGTCGAACGAGAAAGGCATTGTCAAGCGTTTCCATTTGACTGAGTTCCGCACGCCCTATCCGCCGGATCAAGATAGACAAGAGCTACCCAACAGTGTTGTACTTGACTTCCTCGATGGGCGGACTCTTCAGTGCGCTTGCGAAACCTACGCGGCTCAGGGCCAGGTTCTTCAGAGTACGATATTTCCTCCCAGATTATGAACAGTAGACTAACCCCACCGCAGTCCTCCGAGAAGCCCAAGACGCCTGGCTCGCCTATAGCCAACGACAGTAATCGTACAGCATACAAACCTCTTCTACCACCATTTCCCTTGGAAACGCCTCGACGGCCGCTTTCTGCTCTGTTTTGTTTGTCGAACATACCCACAAATTTCTGGATCTTTGTGTTCTTTTTTTTCGCATTGTTAACGACCGTACGAACTACTACTACCTGGCCTTGAGCAACCAAATACCTTTTTTTCTATGTTGGATTCTCTCTACCCCTCACTAAGTATACAATAGTCGCCCAATCGAATGCGAGCCAGATTTTGACTTGCATAACACTGGATTTTTGGGCCCTCTTTCTGCCCACCTCCTTTTCTCCTTTGTCCAATTAAAACATTACGTATCGGATAAAAGGCATGGGGAAAGAAAAAACATGGAATGGGATGGGGGTGTCCTCCTTTACAAATACCACTCGCGAGCCAGCGACCTCTACTTTTATCGTTTGTCCCATTTTCCTTTTTCGAATTTGCTACATCACTTTTTCAATCTGCCAGCGTCTTGTCTCGATGGTCTATTCTCATACCCCAATTTTGCGCAGCAAGTTGCGAATGGACTGGTGGAAACGGTGATTTTTGGGAGATACCCCGGAACACATTGGTGCTGCGTTTAGAGCGCTTGATTTTGATTACTCTACTTTTCGAGATTGATATTGAGAGTGGATTGAGTGGGAAGAGGGGAGTGCAGGTTGATTGACTGCCTTTAGTGTGTGTTTCTATCTTGTATAATATTTAATGCTGCTTTCCGAGGAGGCGGCTTTGGCTCGAGAATAGGGGCATTCGAATGAGATAAAAGTGGTTTGGCTTGAGGAAGATGCTTTTTATGCTTTATTTGTGATAGTGTGCTGTGCTGTAGTGAGTGGGCGAGCGAGCCAGTGAGGCCCATGTTCAGATTTACGGATTTACAGATTTACAGATTTACGAACTTACACACTCGTAAATTCCCTCCCCACAAACGTATACACACTCTCCTATACATGTAGATAGATATATTCGTATATATTTACATACATTAGAACATGTATATGCTTGTAGAGAGTCGTGTTGATGCGAATTTACATACTTACAGTGTTATTTACCACGTTACAAAGGGTTTACACACAATCACGTGGCCTTCATTCGAGTCTCAAAGTGCTGTGAGGCCTGCAAGAGCATTCTTGTCCAGACTATGTTGACAATTTAATGCTTATCTTCTGACCGGCAACACTAGCCAAAATCCACATTCAGTGTACTAATAACACAACATGTAGAACAATCTAAACCTCTATGTCTTCTCCATATCTTGTTCTGTGAAGCTTGCTACCGCTTCTCGAGCACTACCGAATCTTCCAGTCCAGCAGCCACTAATCGTCCGACCGAATTTCAACTCGTACACATCTGGGAACTCTCCTCGAGTAAACCGGACCATTACTTCGTCGTCCGACAGATTGCTGTACGGCTCACAGCCCATCATGATGTAATACATGACGGATCCCAACGCGAAAAGATCAGACTTTGCATTTGGCGTAGAGAGCGGATCTCACGGAAGAAAGAAACGCGTGCTCTCCATCGCCTTTCCGTCTAGCGTGCCAAACAGGGAGCCCGTAAAGTTGCAAAGCCGAAGGTTATGTTTGTCGTCGACGAGAAAGTTGGAAGGCTGAAGGTCGGAGTGAATGACGCCTTTTGAGTGGACAAATTCCACGCCCTCGGCTGCCTGTTTCGCCCATCTCTCACGTTGCAGGTTGGGAATAGAGTTGAAATCCGTCTTGGAAAAGTAGCGGCCGAGGTCACTATTGCTTTCGAATCGGAAGACGAGACCATGTTCCTGTCTACCACAGTACCTAACGAGCCGTTTATGGTCTCCTAGCGATACAAGGATTTTGTGCTCAATGTCTATGCACTTTACCGCCCAGTGATCGTCTCGGTCGAAAACATATTTGAGGATGTTTCCATTTGGAAGTAGGCCTAATCTTGCTGTATTACCGCCAGATGCGACTTCTAAGACCCTAGGGGGATGCCACGGTTCGAGATACTTTACACATGACTGCGGACAAGATGGATCGACGTGGAACTTTCCGTCCATTGGCACAGCCGTTCCGTCAGAGAAAGTGGCCAGAGCATTTGGCATGGTGAATATCGGGTAACTTAGAGGATTCTTTGCTTAAAACTCTCGTAATGAGAGTAAGTACTTTAATTTTATAGAGTTGAGCTTCGTGAGAATGATTTCTATCAGATGTAACAAGCAGCTAGCAACGAGAGTACACACTTGCCAAGATTTCATTAACCATCCATGCCAGCCCCATATTCTCTATTAGTCTCACCCGCTTCCTTTCGCCTTTAGAGATACTTATTGTGTAGACCAAGAGCCATTCGTGGTGTTCACCCTGAGCTTAGATGATGGATAGCACTTACATAACACTACGTCTAGCAATGTCCTTATAGTCGCCGTGCTCTCGCCTCGTCGTCGACGAGCAAACCGTGATAAAACTGCGCCTCTTCTCCCTGACTGAATGATCACTGCGTTGACTTCGTTGAGAAGTTTTCGCCGAAGATCTACTCTCAGCTTCGCCGTGACTGCTTTCTCCTCACTCCTCACCCCTACTCTTGAGAACGAAGTAATAGAATGTCTTAGGGATTATACGTCATTATCGCTATTCTTTTTATCGACGTTGTTTAAGGAGGGCGCTGGACTTCTAGTGTTAGGAGACCCAGGACTAGGCTCATCGCATTTTTTCTACTTTCGCTTATCTCTTATCCTTACTTTGGAAGGTATTTTATTTTTATCTTACTTCTTCTTTTTTTTTTTGTGTAGATAAGTCGTGATTCCTACAACATACCATCGCATATTGCTTTCGTTCCTTCCTTAGTTCTTTCCATATTTGTTACCCCCTAAAACTAGACCCATCTCTCACGCTAAAAGTCGCACTAGCACACCGATTCATCAACAAACAAAGGGGAACTTTGATACTCATTAGTCTCTGAACATCATCATTCACTTCGCTTTGGAGCCTTCTACTCCAACTAGTGATATTACTATTATTAACATTCTCCTCTCAAATCCCCTTATAAATTGGTATATATATAATTCCTCGACCCTTCATTCACCAAATCGTATTTCAAACATGTCATGAAGCTAACTAAGCTAAAGCTGAAGCCTAATCGAACTGACAAATCTCAAAAATGAACCCCTGGCTTCCGCCATTCAAAACGACCTGAGTATGCAAGCCTACATAATGAAAGACATGAACGTCGGAACTTCGTGAAGCGTAACAATAGCGTAACATTAGAAATAGAGATGTTGCATGCAAGTGCACAGTCCCGAGAATGCAATGATCCATGCATCGTTAACATCAGCGCCGCCCTTTCACCTACCAACGCCTTATAACGAAATATGCATCGGCGAAGAGAAGAAGCTGAAGATGCCTATTTAAGCACCAGTCTTTCAAGCATAGTGTGGAGAGCGCGAGCACCATCGGCGCCGTCTTGGCCAAGTCCTCGTTCGACTTCCGAGATAAGTTGCTCACTCTTTTGGCGAAGCTCATTGATGACAGTCTTGGAGTAGTCAAAACTGCCCTTGGATTCCATGTACTTCATGGCATAGCGTTTCACTTCCTCATCTGTTGTTTTCTGCTTGAGGATGTTGATGAGTACAAGATTCGAAGGGTCTGCGCGGATGGCGTGGATGACCGGGAATGAGAATTTGCCTTCGGTCAAGTCCTCGCAGAGGCCTTTGAGGTTGGAATAACCTGAGGTAGGAGATAGGTTGAGATGGTCATCCAAGATTTGGAAGAGGAGGCCTATGGCAGAGACAAGAGGAGCACAATCCCTTAGAGAAGTCAGCTAGGACGAACGGTGATATGCCATATGATAGTGAGAGATAGATGAGGGAGAATCGAGGGCCTTCGCTAACGTGGGAGGGACCGTTTGGTGGGGGTGTTGGAACAGGGGTGACATACACTTGAACCGTACTTTCTGCTTGCATTAACTTGATAGCCAACCGAAACAAGCCACCGGTTTTATTGTCCACCATTTCAAGATAATCCGCTTCGCTAGGGCAGGTCAAGCTGTCTCTCCAGTACAGGTCCATGCCCTGTCCTCTGTGTAGATTGATCAACTCTTCGGTGAAGATCTCAATTAGCTTGGGATTGCCCATCAGCATCAATTCCTGCAGGGCCTTGAAGTAAACATAATTAGCCGAATTAATGGTCTGCGCGACGCCGAATATGCTATTGGCAACAGGGATTCCGCGACGAAGGACGGATGAATCCTCGACATCATCTACTCTGTTACAAAGTGTCAGCGCTACAATCTCACCTATCTTCAAGGTAGAAGGTGTGGCAACATACAAGAGGGAGGCCGTGTGCAGCATTCCGACTACCCGTGTAATCACTTGCAATCTGTCTTCCGGCACCTTGAGCCACTGGTTGAAAGCGGCGATACATTGGCTGCGGATGTCCTTGCCAGGATGGCCGTAGAGGTAATCATACGGCCCCAGCAGTATACGTTCTTTCTCAGGAGTCCATGTAGTGCGATTTCGGTATATCAGGTCGTCACCAATGCCCTTATTCGAGGGTGGTGGGGATAGGGGAGTCTGGTATTCGTGCTGCATGTCTGCGCTAGCTTTTGGGCTCACGGATTGTTGTGCGTACTGGGCGTGGAGCGGGGTGGAGGAGGAGCTATGGGATTTTTTGTGCTTCTTGCTTTGACTCATCCAGTCGATTTCGGAGAGAGGACGTAGGACGCTGGAGCGGTGTTTGAGGCCGTTGGTGACGCCAGTGGAGCTTGTGCGGGGAGGGATGGCGTTGGGGGAGGCAAAGGGCGAGTGGGGATGGGAGTCGGAAGGCATTGTGGGCGAGTGGGAGAGATGCGGGTCTTGTTAAGTGGGTGCCTGGCCTTGAGCTGCGTCTGGTAGGTCTGCTGAGCCCACTGAGCCCGCTGAGCCTGCGAGGGTCGAAATGCGACCGAGGGAGGGTAGGCTATGCTTGTGAAGAGCAGCACCAGCACTACCACACCAGCACCGAGACGAATCAAAGAGGGACGACTCGATGCGACAAACGGTAGTGTTTCTGGAGAGCAGCGTGGCGACGCGGCAAATGCGGCTACGCGGCGGTTATGCAAGTTGTCTGCAGGCTTGTTCTGCGCTGCAATTGCGCGGTGAGGTGTTGTTCGGCGGCGAAGCGGGGACGGCAAGAGCTGAGTGGAGGTGTTTGGCGAGCTACGTAGAGCTGGAGGCGGAGGTGGAGCTGGAGGTAGTGAGGAATTACGCTGCGGGCAGCCGTTTCAGCGTCAACGAGACAGGATGGTGACACAGGTAGATGAAGAGGAGTGAGCAGCGGAGGGTATTGAGAAGGCCATGGTGGTCGAGGGCGAAGTTATCGGTGGTAACAAATCCAAGGCAACGGAGGTGAAAATGGAAATGGAGCTACTGGAAGCTGCCGGCTGGCGGGTGACGAGTGACAACTGACGACTGACGACTGAGGATGCGCATATGCACAACAAGCGCACAGGTGATGATGGTGGATGATGCTTGCGAGGTGGCGTCGATCCCAAGCCACTAGCTTTGCACTTTGCAACCGCTTTGCCTCTTTTCTCCCTCTTTGTGCCCGTTCTGCTTTGTTTTACATCATGTCGTTGCCCGCTTTGCTCGCCCAGCGGCCTGAGACACGGCGAGGCACAAGCACCAACGCATCAATCATGGTACCCGTTCAGTCTCGCCTACTCGGCTCTGGGTAATATCTAATGGATTATTATCCAATGGACAATGCGGGAAAGCTGGCATTCCTGGTCTTCCTGCGATTGGCACTACATTTTCCCCTCTCCAGCATAGTCCCCCATACTCGTGCATTGCCCATTGCCCATTGCACATTGCACATTGCTCAACCACCTTCTACACCTAGCCCTGCATGAAATCTGCGAGCCGCACCGTCGCCCGCAAATGGGCCACCGCTCATGCAGCCGCTGCACACAACAAGCCTGGGCCCTGTTCCCTTCTTTCCCACTAACGCCCACTCCGTCGCTTTCCATTCGCTTTTTATACGACCTTTCTGCCGCTCCCATTCTGCTGCATAAGTACACTACCTAGCTTACAGTACACTAGCTAGGTGCTACATGTCGAGTCGTGGAGACTCCTTGCCGATTGGAAGACCTAGGTCGTGACGTGTTTGGTGGGGGGGTTTTCCTCTACCCTCCTCTACTTATCGGGCATTTTAGTGATAGATATCGACCAACAGCACTCACTGCACAGATTCATGTGCCGCTTTGGTATACCTTTTTCCGTGTTGCTACATGTAGCTACATGTAGCTACGCTGCATTGGTGCTGTTCCGAGTCATTACCATTTCCTTCATTGGCCAGCCCGTTCCGATATGCCAAAAGCCATTTTCATTGGCAGTTCCTAATTTTGTGAGGCCTCAATTGGTGAATTGTGGCCTTCAACAAAAGGGTGTCGTTGTGTATCTTGGAGGGGGTATTTGCGTGCATATGTTTGCAGAATTAGGCCTTTGACAACTCAATCCCATGGACGCTGTCTTTCTACCGTATATAGGTGTGTAGTGCAAAGCCGGCCAATAAGAGCGTAGTACTTGAAGACATGGTACGGGAAGTAGAAGGGTGGCTGATTATTGTAGGGGAGGCGAGTTTAGTTCTTTTTATGGACAACCAAGCCGTTGCTTTGAGCTCAGGTAGGCACAAGAATTATGGTACTCAAAGATGTTGTGTTTGTCTTCTTGATACGAGAAAAATGGTGAGATTTCGATCCAGTATGTACAACATCTCTCAGCTACTTTGCTCTCTTTTCTTTTCTTTTTGCCATTTGGAACGTAAGGTATTTGCCCATCCAAACTTTGATAGCTTCGACCGTCTAATGGTAGCCTCTGGGGATTCTTCTTCAGAGAAAGTGCTGCAGGGACCGAATGCGTTCATTTTTGTCGGCTTCAGCATATGGCCACGAGGAAATTAGCAAGCTTTTGCATGATGAAGGGGTAGATATCAATGTCCAAATGGAAATGGCCAAAGTGCACTTTCCGAAGCTTCAAGTAAAGGTCGCGCATCAACTGTACAGTTGTTGCTCGACTTGGGCGCCGACGTGGATCTATATGGCAGATTCGGCGAGAGCGCATTGTACACAGTTTCGCAGGCTGGTCATGAATCTATTGTACTATGTGTCTCTTCAGAGACCGGTGACGAATCCACGGCGAAACTGCTACTTGACAAAGGCGCCAATGCCAATGGCAAAGGTAGCGACTCTAATAACCCGCTTTACTTCCCGTCAGCTGCTGGTTACGAAAAGATGGTGGAATTGTTGCTTATCAAAGGAGCTCATTTCAAGGGCGCAGGTGGATACTGCGGAACCGCGCTTTGTGTAGCCTCGCATGGTGGCTACGAGTCGGTTGTCAAACTATTACTTGCCAAGGGGGATAAAGTGATTGCTACAGGTCGAGTCCTTAGGAATGCGCTTTTCTGGGCTGCAGATGGACACCGAGAATCAATTCTACAGTTGTTACTTTTGCAAGAAAGTGACACTGGTACCCAAGAGGAAGAGTGTAAAAGTTCGCTCCAAGCGGCACTTGGAGCAGCTGTAGCTGGCCACCACACGTCTTGTATCAAGCTGCTTGCAAAAGGAACAAACATCAAAGAATATTACAGTAACGAGCCTTGCAGTGCTCCAGAGCAAAGAAACAGGCAACTGGTGGAACCTTTTCTGGAAGTACGAGCTGATATCAATGTCGACCTTGAAGTCAAGCGAAAATCGTGCAAAAATGAATTGATTCGTGCTTCACATGTTGGTCATACGGATGCCGTAGAGCTACTACTTGATAACGGCTCCGACGTAAATGGCGGGGAGGACAAAAACGTAAAAGCTTTGCTGGCAGTTTCAAAAAGGGGCCATGAGAGAGTCGTAAGGATACTCCTTGACAGAGGAGCCAATGTCAATGAATATCGAGAGGGAAACGACGGTACCACCTTTAAAACTGCTTCAAACACGGGCTGGGACTCAATTGTGGAGTTACTGCTCAGCAGAGGAGCCGATGCTAATGTTCAAGGTGGATACTATGAACATGCACTTCAAGCGGCTTCATGTCAAGACCAAAATGAAATCTTCAGAAGGCTACTCACCAACGGAGCTGACATTATGGCACAGGGTGGACGGTACGGTAGCGCCCTCAATGCAGCTATTGGAGGTCTCGGAGGGTTAGTACTTAAACAGCTCCTTGACGAAGGGGCAGACTTTAATATCATAACACCGCGTGACACGGCTCTACAAATAGCTTCATGCATAGGAAATTACCCTTTCATCGAATTGCTGCTTGATAGGGGAGTAGACGTCAACATCCAGTGCGCGCATATTTACGCGCCCACTGGGTTAGTAGAGTAGAGCTCTGAAATGAAATGTCGAACTAGGTCATTGAGCTTTTGCTTATGAATATCGTCGAAGACGAAGTAGAAGTAGAACATAGAGTGGCCCAGCTTCTTGAGGTGTTCAATCACAGTGGTGAGAATTGTCTTGCTGCATCCTGGTATTGCATGAAGTACCATGAGTGAATTCTTTGGGGCATACCATCGCGCAAATGTGTCATATTTTAGGAGCCAACGGCCTGTGCCCTTTTTTCGAAGTTGCAGCGCATTGCAGTAATTAATCGAGGAATCAGCTGGTGACAACCAATGTTTAATCCGCGCTTGTTGCTCTGTGATCCGATCCTGCCTCTGTTTGGGAACGAGGTGCTGGACATTGCGATTCAGCTCTTGTACTTTGGACTCAACTAGTTTACTTTAGCTAGAAAGTGATAAAAGATTTTAGCTGAGTACTGACCAGAAGTTAGGATATCATGTATCGTACACTCATTTTCTATTCTATTTGGCGGAATCCGTCTCAAAAGATCTCGAGTGTAGGCTACTGCAGTCATAACTGCATATCCTTGCCACTCTCCATACTTGTGTGTATCAGCAGAATCACAGATACCACGTACGACTAGGCATGGAAAACTGGGTAAGAACAGGGGTGGATTCTGAAAATCCAATGGCTCTCGCCAAGTCCTTTTCCCGGACTGTCAGTCTTTCCTCGGTTCACAGTCCGAAAATAATTGTTTTATAAAATAAGCACCGAAATACCAACGTTTTTATTTTCTATTTCCTGGGGGGTTTTTTTTTCACTATTCAGATAGCCCGCCTTTTAAATCCGATATAGCGGGATTCCAGGTCATTTTGCTGAAACGACGGCTGGTGCTCCTACGTCCTTATGTGAAGGACGCTCATTTACTCTCTATCATTGCCGTGGACTTAATACAGTCCCTGCAAATGACTATCTCTTTTTAGTAACTTGATCTGACTCTAACACGACCTTGCGACACTTACAAAAGCGCCTAAGAATACGTTTACCTGCACAGGATTCGCAACTTTTCGTTTTACCTCGGAAAGCCTTAATTTCATCCTACTTTCTATTCTTACTCTCTATACTGTTAGCGCCAGTTTCTTTTCCTTTCAAAGTACCAGCTCAGGCTTCTAACCGTAAACCGCTCCACCCCCTTCAAAGAAGAGGTGTTTAATTGGTGTACGGAACTGCTCTACGCAGTGCTCTGACACTAGCAGTACAATCTCGAGTAGTAGCACCAATAGCAGTATGTTAAGACTGAGGTCTCTGAAATGGTTTTCGCGGAAGTCTGGACTGATGACAGAAGATAGAAGTATTGTAGGTACAAGATGTATTGCCTTAGCGATAACTTAGGTTGAACACAATGTTCTAGGAGCATTGTGTACCGTCTATATATACTGTGATTTCTTGATCACTGGTGAACTCACTGGTGAACTCACTGGTGATTGTGCTACATCTTTACTAGCGTCTTTTTGCTCACTGGTACGCTGGTGGGAGACCGAGTCACGTGAGTGGCTTGCCCGTCCTGGCGGCTCATGATACCCATTAGTCAACCTTCTTCTATCTATTGTTCCCTATCTTCAACTGAGGTCCTAACAGTTGATTCTAGTCTTATTGGTGTTTTTCTTGTTCAGTTTCCGTGCTTTGGGTGTCATGACGCCCTCTCGGCACGACTCTGCTCTTCCGCGCTAGAGATTGCAGTGCACTGCCTTCAGGAAGCATCGTGCTGATTCTAAATACCCTCAGCACTTTCCCATGCATATGGATGAGTTTCTGTGATCCATTCCTGGCAGTGATAGGTTGGACATTCATGTTTGCTGCATCCTTCAGCTTGACTTGTGAAGGATGCATAAGCAAGGGCACACGAAGCCATGGACGGCCTCGCCAGCTTTGGGAGCTGAAAATGATGGTTTTCATTTCGTCTTTGCACATGCCGTGAGGCTCCAGAAATGTGCCCACCCCTTTCAAATGGGGTGACGCCTATCGCTTGAACCATCGGTGGTAAAGGTGTCGAATAAAGCGCCAGATATACGAATGATGTAATAAGTGCGGTCTAATTCGTGTCCACCGGTGAGAGTCAGGCTGAATTAGCAAGGTAAAAATTAATTTTTTTGGTTTTTGGCGTTCACAATATTTCTAATGTACAGCCTAAGGTGTTAGTCACTTTCGGCAGGGAGGCTATGCTGAAGTGGTGGAGCCTTATTACTGTTACAAGACACCATCTAAAACAGCTGTTCTTCTCAATTTTTTCCTTCCGCAATTTCAATAGCCTTTCGAATTTCTTTCGCACCATATCCTCTGTCCCTGTCTTTCAATGTCACTACGACTAAAACATTGTTCAATATCCTCTCCTAGACTGGCTCAGTCGTGAATGTAGCCAATTCATTCGCACTTTTCGTCTTACATACAGTCTCTTGGGTATCAGAGACGTCAAGTGAGTCACAAATATCAATATATGACAAGAGGCTTTTTCGATCTGTAACGAGTCTTTCCTAGTGCCCCTAGGACCGACGGGCGCGCTCTTTCGAGCCAGTATGAAAAGCTTTTACGGCTGCTAGCCCTACGCATGTTGTGTCACATAGAAAGGATTATCGAAGGGGAACATGCCTCATTTCCCAACCTGCCTTTGAGGATGAAGTTGATACACACACATCTGCACCCATCGAATGCCAACTCACAAAATGATACTCCACGCTGGGGTATGGAATTTCGATCTCTCCGTCTGGCTGGTAGGAGGCATCGGCGAAGCGGGGTGCACCGTGGTGACATCTTCAGACCTCACCGCTCGTTCACACAAGAGTGTCGATTTTGAGAATGCATCCACCGGTGTGCTGGCACCACTCGCTGATAACGGAAACAGGTGTGTGGCTGTCGTATTGTTGGGTCTTTGTGAATATCCCTCAATGCATCCCTCGACGCATCCCTCGACGCATCCCTCGACACATCCCTCGACACATCCTTCCGCCGTCACGCACCCCCAAAGCAAGAAGACATCACCTGAAGTTATATATACGAACAAAAGGGACAACCGCTGTTTACACTTTACCTCCATCCTCTAGACCTACCTAAAAACTACTCTATCACCATTTACTTTACCCGCTTCAACGTCTCCGAGATCTCTCAGACTCTCTCTACTTTATAATTAGACAGTAGGGTCAGTTACTTGTATAACACTATCTAGCTTCTTCTTTTCTAGCTAACAGTAGCACTTATGGAAGATCCGTACCCTTCGAATAGTACTCAGGACATATATAATTATTCCGCTGCGTATCAAGGTGGGAAGCCCAATCTAGGAACGGTCGTCTCTTCTAAAGCACCTCAGATCTTCGACTAGCTGTTCTTAACTCGACATCTATATGATGAATGGCAGTTACTTAACTCAGGAAGTTGACGATGCGGATGCACATAATCCTTGGTTCGAAGGCCCGGTGGTTACACCGCCACAATCGTTCTACATCCCACCCTCTACGCGCAGTAGCTCCCTTTCCTCATCTTCCAGTATGTCCGTATCAGATGGGACCTTCAGCCGTATATGTCCAGTTCAAGGAATCTCATCCGCTTGTGGGTTTCAACCTACTCAGTCTCATTGTTACTTAACTGAGGATGTTGCCCATTCCCCGAATGAGGATGATGCGGGTGCACATATTCCTTGGTTTGAAGGCCCGATAGTTACACCGCCACAATCGTCCTACATCCCACCCACTTCGGGCAGTAGCTACCCTTTCTGGTCTTCCCAGTTCACCAGCTTGCAGTAAGTCTATCCCAGTAATGGTGGTTCTGAGGACTGAGTGTTCGATAGACAGAGCGGTTCCATCGACGCAACTCCGAGTCAAAACCAGCCAATCAGTCATTCTCCGACCAAGCGGTTCCAGTGCCCACTGTGTAAAAAAGAGTTTGACCCAAAGCATGGCAATGGAAATCTGATGAGACACATAAAGTCCGTCCACACCCCGGAGGAAGAAAGGGGTAAGGAGCTCAAGTGTGAACTCTGCAATAAGTCCTTCAGTCGCAGGGACGCAAAGATCGTACACAATAAGAGGGCGCATAATGAGGGCAACAAGAATGGTAATAGATAAAGTTTGCCTAGCCTTTCAGGCCATGTCATAATTAGATGATTTTAATCAAAGTCGTAGAGACTGATCTCTTTCTTAGCGACGATATAGGCCGCGTATTTTTGCAAGCGAATGCTTATCGTGACGACGGTAAATGTTGAGGTACCTCTGAGCATAAGATTTGAAGTACTGCTAGTTAGAGAGGTGAGCTTTAAGGAAGGCTAAGAGATGTGGTTGAAATAAGAGTAAGAGCTTTGATGTAACTGTGACTAGTCTAGGCAGATGCGGCTAGTCCCGCCGGTGCACAAATTGGGTGGGGACGGCTTGTCCCCATGTGGCACGAATGGTGGACTCTCTCCCCTTTGTCTTCAACTCAGCTCTGACCCACTAGCATTTATACCCTCAAATCCCGCCGCGGTCCGGGATTGTGGCCCCTTCACTCGTTTCAAGCAAAGATACATTTACTCCAGTCTACACCCTCCCTCACTTCACTATACCTAATTATTGGCCTCTGATAGAAGATGTACTCCACACTCATTTACTTTTTCATATGTAGTGGGCGCAAGCTCATTCCAAAAAACCAGGCAACTGTCTGTGTTTTTGCAACTGGCTTGCCACTTCGGTTAGGCTAATCTTGAATAGATAAGGTGAGCAACATGAAATGCGTATCTGCATAGTCGTTGCAGCTGTACGATTACGCTGGATAATATAGCTGACCCTTAAGAGGATTGAGCACTTATAAAAGAGCGCTCGGTAAGATAAGTATCCTACATGACAGCACCTCATTGGTTAGATGAGAGCGTGAGCATCAACGTGGCCCACTAACATCCATCAGAGCGTCTGCACGCCCCTAGATCTAGCATATGATGACTATTACGTCGGGTCCTCTTTTGATGTGGGCTTCTATGTCTAAATTTGCTTCTATTCTCGTGTTTTAGGTCTGTGTGTTGGGGGCAAAGATGACTATGTGGGAGGCGAATAAGAGCTCGACCCCTTGGCGGGCTAGCTCTCGAGATCGTGGATTTGGAGAGCACATAGAGTTCGAGACAAGGAAGGAGATTCTCGAGGTTTAGCCGGCTCAGCAGGATGGAGCTCTAGACAAACCGCAAAGTATAGAGGCACTAAGCTTGGCTCAGGAGGAGATACATCTAGTTGTCTAGCTAGACAATCAGGGACCGTGCATCTCTGCACCCCCCCCCCCCCTTTTTTTTTTAAGGCTCGACACCCGTCGAACCCCTTTTCGATTCTTTATGCAACGTCTTATAATACTTGATGCTGTATGTATGTAGTAGCAATCGAAGCTTACTTACCAGCCGACGATCTTCTATCGCGTAGCTCTCGTGACACCCTCAGTCAGACTTACCAAAGATTCGTCTTGTTACCATATACACCCCCATATCCTATCCTTTGTGTATTATTCCGTCTCCTTACATACCCTCACACTAATAGCTATTCCCAATATAGGATATTTTTCCTAGAAGGATGTAACACGATACTTGTGGTTAGCAGCCTTAGCCATATTTGAAATTAAAGGTGGGCCCGGAAATTAGGCGCACGGAAAACCGTCGTTTTAGCTTCAGGCAGGCCTAATATTAATTCGCCAAGTTCCAGTGTTGCATTGACAGAGCTAATGTTCATTTTTTATATTGATATCCGTCGGCACGTGCAAAGAGTAGTGGGGCTGCACAAAGAGCGTCAACCCAAAATACCTCGATGGCCTCACCAGTGATTGGAATATGACAAGCAAATCCAGGTCGACGCGTATTATAGATTCTTCCAAATAGTAAAGATATCCATTTCTTTAAAAGAGATTAAGATCCATTAGAGTTAGTATAGACAAGAATACTTCAAGCACAACAGAAGATACCCTTTAACAAATAGAAGAGCAGATCAAGCTATCACACTTATGTGCGGGATAAGGGCAAGATAGAAGGCAAGTAAGGGGCTATAAAAGATGAAAAGATCAATTAAGTAAGTAAAAAAAACCAGGTAGTGAGTATCTTATATAGCAAACACTGGTTTTAAGTTTATGTCAGGCGAATGATAGTCTAAAAGGAGGTGACTAAGGGATTTCCAACTTGAGGCTACTTAGAAGCCGCTGTTTTCGTGGGCAAGAACCTAAAGATCTGGAGGCACCAAATCACGAATGAATATTTAAGGGAAATCGATTCATTAATCCTGCTGCTTCCGTCTCAAAACACAGCACATTATTTTCTTTTACACGTTGATCCCGAATAAACGCATCGTTCATCAACCGACTAGCTGACGCAATAATATGATAATGGATCATTGGATGATCGTCAAGATCACTCCTCTCGTGTCGAGGTACGAAATGGGAAAGATTGGCACCGCAAGCGAAACAATCTGATTTGTACAGCTTGTCGTCTTGGTCCGGTCACTAATAACTCTTCCGTAGTCGCCTATTTTCGTTGGAGGTATTTTCGACAGCGTCCTTGATGTTGTGGCAATCAGTTTGGTATTGCGCGTCGAGTCTGTTGATTGCTGTCAACAAGACGTCAGGCGGCTGATTCAAAGATCCTGTAGGTTCAAAGGCTCGGCTCCGAATAGTTTTGCCGAAATCATACTGGAATACACCACCTTTTCCGTTAATGGGAACACTAACGACAACGTCACCTAAACATATATCGTGCTTCGAACTAGGTGCGCCGCCTCCAATACCCAACTAGTAGCCCAATCCTGATGTTTGGAAAGCTAAGTAGCGTAGTCTTAGCTACAATTGTCGCAGATGATATTCCATATTCTCCTAATGGCAAGTCTGCGACCACGACATTGTGTTTTCCTATCCTTCCCAGCGTATATTCATCCCCGTCATTCATAGCGACGTAGTCTGGACTCTCGTGAATTTCGTCGAGGAAAACGCGGGCGGCAACATATTCCGTGGGATAGCGCAGATCCAGCCCACGACATACTCTTGAGGACCTGGCATATCGTTGTGTACAAGACTGTCTAAGATTTGAAGGTAGAAACAGGCCTTAGCCTTGCTTGTTGGTTGTGGGAACGCCTTCCGACTGCGAGCCCTCGGATGGTCTTCCAAGGATCCGGGCGCTCTTAGATTAAACTTCAGGACATTCGGAAGAAATAACCATAGTGGCTGTGTAGAAGAGTAAAATTAGGTAGTGAGTGAGGAAGGAGGAAGAAGGACGAAATGCCGTAAGTATCGAGCGGTATTGCAACAAGGCTGAAGCCTACAGTACGTCCATAGATGTGGACTTGCGGTGTTCGCTTTCAATCTATGAGCCCAATGGCTTGATTTTGGTAATTATAAGAGACACAGGCATTTTAAAATATTGCCGTTTCTTGATGATGTAAGAATATATTTTCGGAGAAATTAGTTTCTGAAGGCCCTGACATTTACTCAACTATCCAGCCCGTAACATTGATTAGACCTGAGCATATAAATTTGCAGCGAAGCCATTCTTGTGTAAGAAAATATATAAAACATTCTGGAAGTCATTACACATCTGATCGCTTAGGACACTGAAAAAGACGCGAAAAATCTCTTAATACGAGGACTCTGCCCAATCGCTCAATCTGAGGAAAGAGGCCGTCCACAAAATGGTCTCAATCTTTCCGCAAAACAATTCCTTACGCCTATGAACGCTAGAATTCCGATAAGACGAGTCTTAATGCCATTTCAGCCTCGAAAATATTAGTTCCCGATCTCCACCTCTTCTCTGTCGTTCTCATCTTCATTCTCTTCGTCATTACTGAGGATGAAACCTTCCATGACAAGATCAGAATCTTCTGACATCGGATTCTCGTCAGAAAAAGTGTCTAATTCGAGATTATCTTCCTCGTTGCCGTTTCCATCTTCGCCTTCTGCCGGAGGTACTTGCTCTTCCTCGGAAGTTTCTTCTGGTTTAGACTTCTCGACTCTTTTGGCCGGGCTTGCTAGAATCCTCTGTCGTTGAGCATTCAGGAGCTTCCTCAGCTCCTTGCGGAAATCTTCTGCCATGTCGTCATGTGAAGGGCGATTTGATGGATCCGAGTTCCTATATCCACGCGAAAAAACACTTTCTCCGACTTCCACTACATCTACGGCAGCATCAAACTGCCCTTTCAAGATACCAAGGGTTTCGAGCCATGAGAATCCATCTCGATAAAATTGTTGTGCTGCTAATTTTCCGTTGTGGTTCCAACCCATGCTCGTATCGATTCGCAGTCGTTGGAGGTTTGTTGCCCAAGATAGCATTGCAAGACCCGCATGATTGTATGCTTTGAAAGTTCTTCCATAGGCAACCCATCCAACAAGCGCCATTCGCTTGATATAAGTTGCCGCACGAGGTCCGAGATTGATCATGAAGGAATGCAGAGCCATCGGGTTTGTCATTGTGAATTCATGGTCGTAGAGAATATCGCGAGCTTCTTTGTGGATCTGCTTATTTGTGGCAAGCAGGCTGGGTATAAGAGTAACGGGGGGATTATCGCTATCAGCTCCAGGATTTCCAAATGAATATCCGCCTCCGTAGTGGCGTACGGCTGTTCCCGCCACTCGCGCGACAGTTCGGCGTCTCTTAGTGATGGTAGCTACGATATTGATGCCAGACGGGTCTTTGAGACAAAGACCATAGATGATATTACGGATCTCAGCAGGGAGTTCGAGGAAAGGGAACGGCTTTTCCTCTTTTTTCTTTTTTGAGGTTTCCTTCGATCTTCGCTTCTTTTCATTGTCAGAGTGACACCCCACTAGTCAATAGTACACTACCTACCTTTGACTTGGGGATGCCATATTCCTCCTGCGTATCCTGTTCAATCTCGATGCCTTCTCCTTCAGAGTCACTCGAGTAATAGTTGACTTGAGCTCTCTTACGTTTCGAGTAGCGTCCATGAGCGAATGTAGTCTGCGATTGAGACATTGTAAGGTCAATTGGTTAACTTGAATCTGACAATGCAAAATATAGAAAAAAAAACGTTTGCAACGCGTGCACTGAGGAAGAGAAACACGAAAAAGACGCGCTCTCACTCGACTTATATCAAAAGACTGAAAATTAAACTTTGGTCATATGCTTTCCTATTTGGTGTTTAGTGTAGGCAGCAATGGGGCTAAGCACGCGTAGCTAAGGCATCAACTCGGCGGTGCATTGTGGCTGAGGGAGTGGACTTCGTCGATTGGCCAATTAAGATGAAGAGGCATCAGCCGCATGGGAAATTTCATCGTAATGCATGCCGAATTAGCCTTAGGATGGTAAAGTGTACGAGTTGAAAGCGACTTCGTCGTTTGGAAGGGGGGACAATGGTGTGGCTTAGTCATGGCTGCGCGACTAGTCCGTTTCGGGCTGGCAGCGACGAAGTCTTCAACCGCACATCGTACATATCCAAATAAAAGATGTCATCCATTAAGTCTGTCAAATCCTTAACGCTCGACTTGCCCCCAAGTTGTATCGAGTTCTGGCCACAAGATCCCCAGTACGCTATTGTCGGTACATACAACCTTGAGAAGCAGGACCACCAGATAGAATCCGAAGGAAGAGGTGAAGATGAAGGAGAGAAGAAAAGTCAGAGTCGCAATGGCAGCCTGGTCCTTCTCTCGGTGAATGATGGTAATGTGTACGTCTTTTTTATGCCTTTATATGTTATCCCCTGATCATTGTATGGATTGGCTCGGACATCTGGGCATACCCAGTACCAGCGTACGTTCGACCTGATCATGACGAATAGGTGATATTCCACCTGTATTGATTCTAATGCCACATAGAAAAATTGTTCAAACACTTTTGACGTTATCAGCAATACTTGATATTCATTTCGGACCGGGTACTATACCACGTAGCATTTTTGGTGCGGCAACATCAACTGGATCTATTGGTATCTACGAGCTTGAGAATGATTCACCCCAACCAAGAATAATGCACATCAGAACAATCCAGTATTTTCCTGAAGATATCCTTGTCACTGCATTTGCATGGCACCCTGCAGGCACTGCGATAGGTGCCACGCTCTCATCTGGCCAGTTGTCTCTTGGAAAATTCGACATCGAAAACGAGACTGAGCATACGTCAATAGACATTCTAATGCACGATCTTGAAGCATGGACTCTAGCTTTCCATTCAGATGGATCAGGAGTGTATTCGGGGGGGGACGACAGTGCCCTTCAATTCACTGGGCTTGCCACGAATGTGGAGCATCAGTTCGACGAGAGCACTGAGGCTATGCATTCTGAAACGAGAAGGATGCCTTGGAAAGATCAAAGAATCCATGGAGCAGGTGTCACAGCAATACTTCCTTTACATTCCACTGAGGACGGGGATTATGTGATAACAGGGAGCTATGATGACCACATCCGGCTCATTCATGCACCATTAATGGGTCGAAGGAGAGTTCTGACGGAGCTGAATCTCGGTGGTGGCGTATGGAGATTGAAATTGTTGAATAGGAAACCTCAAGCTTCTTTTCAACAAGGAGGGCCACTTCCAGAAGAAGTGTTACTCCTCGTCAGCTGCATGCACGCCGGAACACGTATTGTGAAGCTCATACTAGGTGGCAATTCGGAATGGAGCTTTGAAGTTCTTGCGAAGTTTGAAGAGCACCAAAGCATGAACTACGGGAGTGATTCCCAGCCAGACGTCAATGCAATGGGACAGTACACCTTTGTTACTACCAGCTTCTACGATAGATTGTTGTGTTTGTGGAGGTATTGAAGACCTATGAGTCAAGTCATGCCGTTGAGTCGCCGAGGGATATCGCTATCCACGAATGCCAATGAGGCATTGCGCGAAGATCAACTCGGATTGGTCAATCGTAAAATGAATGACTGTTTTGCAAATCATTTCCTTCCACTTTCTATCACCGATACTCCGATGTAGGTGCGTATCGTCCACTACCGTACACTCAACACTTTATACTTTGCTCTGCTTCGCACTCTCTCCCAACTACACAGTTGGGAATCAAAGCACTACAGCAGCATTCGTGTGACCAATAGTATTACCAAGCAACCCCACCATAACCAGAAGAGCTATTGAATCATTTGAACAGCCCAAAGGAAAATAATCTTTCATCGCTACCCACTGACACGACTAGTGTAGTCTACTAACCTAGGTACTTGAGAAGTTCTGTACACAAATTTGACACTTCACTCACCCATTTATTATACAGTATTGTTGGCTTCGACCCATTCTGGAATGAATAAAGTCATTCAATCACGTATCTGTAAGCTAGCCTATTGAAATTGGGTAAAAAGAATTGTACTAGCTTTTCAGAAAGTCTTGATAAGTTCAAGTCCTTGTGTCGTGTGTTGACAGAATTTCTGCGACACGAGAGGCCGAAAGTCTAAATTTATCTTCTTTTTTGAGTTGTAGGGTTATCTATACAATTATTGTTAGGATGATAATGCCATAGGTAGTCTTTCGTGCTCATATTTGTGGTTCATTGAGGACCTCCCAATTAAGATGACTCCAGCCTATTCGGTGGAACATTACCGCATATGTAGAGACGAAAACTTTCTCTACAACTCAACAGCTGCTGAAATATTAGAACCATCTCCTCCTGCAGGGATTTAAAATAAGACATGATGCGCATATTTTCGGAAATTTACTGTAAGCTAAAATTTTTCTATTTGCTTTTGAATCGACCTCTCTATAATGTACAATGAACATATTTACTTGAAAGCCGCTATTTTCTCTCCATTCTTCGAAGCAGATCGCGAGACATTTGATCTGACACAGTCCCAGGCAACTGCTTGTTTGGCGATCCTTCTCACTTATAGAGAGTGTAGACGCTGGCAAGAAAATCCTCAGTTGACTCGTCCTTGTTCCAGTCGATTGCCCGGGCAAGTCTCATTGAAAAAAGCATCAACAGCCTCACTGTCGAATGGATCTCCTTGAAAGGCGGTCAGAAACTCCTGGAAGAATGCGGCTTCCGAGCCAGTCTCAGCGGAATTGGAGTTT
Source organism: Acrocalymma vagum (assembly GCA_028476805.1). Classification (NCBI taxonomy): domain Eukaryota; kingdom Fungi; phylum Ascomycota; class Dothideomycetes; order Pleosporales; family Acrocalymmaceae; genus Acrocalymma; species Acrocalymma vagum. The sequence goes on from JAQGEP010000060.1 coordinate 50,490, forward strand.
GGCTCATTGGTGTTGAGACTAAACCCATCACCGTCAGGATTGAGCCCGTTTTGGTTGGGGCGAAGCCGATTCGTGGCGGGCTCATGATTTTGAGCATTCGCGCTTGAATGTGAACTTGACTGTTCAATCCTTGGCCTCACTCTTCTTCCTTCAAGAGGGTATTCATCTTCCTCTCGCTGTCGCCTACGCTTCGTCTCGTTGAGCAACGCAGCGTGTCGAAGACCTTGAGACTGGTGGAGCCATCCATCGTTCCCGCCACGGGCACCAGCGCCTCTCCATCCATCAGCAGGTTGGGTTTGGTTACGGCGTGTATTCCAACTAACCGTACCGGCTTGCACTTGCTCTGACAGTCTATGCCTGGTATCAACCAACAAATTGTTGGGTCCTTCCGGAGTAGAGAAAAGTGCCTGATCCACGGAACCCGCTTGCGGCGATGAACCTACAATAGGCGTATAAGTAGGTCCATATGAGAAACTCCCATGTTGTGTCAAACCCGCCCCAAATTGGAAAGGGACCTGTTGTTGAAGGCTTCCTTCGTATGGGAGATTAACTTGAGGCGGGTAAGGTACTTGATTCGAGGGACCCGCTAGGTTCTGGAAATCTGCTAGAGGAGAAGGATTAGCAAGTTCGGGAAGTGCTGCTAGATACGGATGCGCTGTTTGCTCACCATGTGAAAATGCAGCTTGAGATGGGAAGCCTGCTTGGTTCGGTACAAGAACAGGCTGTGAAAAGACGGCTTGTTGATGAAAAGTCGCCTGAGGAGGAAAACCGGCCTGGGCCGGGAAGGCACACTGTGGTTGGGCAGGGTGTTGAGGTGGGAAATTGCCTTGGAAAAAATATCCGCCAGTCTGGGGATACATGTCGTTGTTGGAAGGATGCATCCTGATTAAGAATTGGTTAAAAGGATGAGGTTTCAAAAAATCTAAGAAGGTATGTCAGATTCTCTTTAGCTGGAGTTGGATACAAATTGAAGTGCGCTAACTTGGAGAAGTCGAGGTGGAGGGGAATTTATACCCAAGTTACCTTCCTTTATAAGACCTTAGACCACAGAAAACCAAAGCTGTCAATCACGATCGAAGGACAAAACTTGCTCTTACCCAAAACAAACGGTGTGGGACCCTCAAACCTCTCGATTGGATGTGACCGAGTCACTATATACCTTACCATAGTTACTTAGCAACCTTCTCTTGGTTCACTTCGAAGAATCTTTAATGGTGTGTACACCATCACCAATAACAAGGCCGTTCTCGAGCTTCGTTGGAACTCAACAGTTCTCAAATCAAGAATCGAGGACCAGACATGGGATCTACAGCGCGTCATGTGCAAAACGTTTTGCCATTCTTGAGGTTGGTTGAGCCCTTCTGTTCAGTTCAATTATTGCTCTTGAGTATCTTTGTTCCCAATTCCAGCAGTCACTGGTTCTGTTTTCCCCTTCCATCAAGACTTATAGAATTGTGTGAAGCTTATTGATGAAATTAGTCTATAGGGGCCAAATTGAGGTAGGCCAATATATGACCGAAACCATGAGGCAACAGCTCTAAGCCTATGGTACCTATCGGTGAATCACTCGAAACCTTGTCGCAAAGCTAGTTGACCATTGCAAGAGCACAACCAAGCCTTGCTCCACCCGAATCCGAAAACCCGGACTCGAAACTCGGAGAATTAAAGAACAAAAGCTCGCTGTAAAGAGTTACTGGAAACACTTCTTCAACAATCCGCGGTAGGGAATGGATCCAAAAGGCCCCGCGTGCCGCCCTGCGGATGAAAACTGATCCAGTGAGAATGAATTGGGCAGTTTCCTACGATCTTTCTAACTCCCACTTGAGTGAAATTTCACATCGAATCTCGCATACAAATGGCACAAAAAATCATACTGTAAGCGACGGAGGGAGAATGTTGTAGATCAGGATGCCTTGACGGAGAGGACGATAGCGGTTGTTCCACCCAGGAAGCTGATATGGTGCTCTTTGTGGCCCCGGAACTCGGGAGCATTTCCAATTGGCTTATAATCCTACTGCCTTTGAATAGAAGCTGGCACTGGATCTGCAACCTTAACACTGATTGTCCTCTTCCGAGTGGCCCTATCAAGGTACGTTGGTCTTAGAGCTTTATGTATTCTTTCCGTCCCCGAAATCGAAGCGCGCTGGTCGAGCCTCAACAGAATTCGCAGATATTGTGCAGCTTCACGATGATCAAAGACAGCACGGGTTTTAAGCTACTAAAGCCAATGATCTCAACAAATTATTTCGCGCGCTAGAGGGCGTATAGGTCTCTATGAGACGAGAGAAATTTTGGAAGCCATGTCAGCAGATGCCCATGACGATGAACCATTTGATCTAGGCCCATAAGGCCGAAGCTGTCATGTGCTTAATATTGCGGAGTAATTGTATCTATTCAAATAAAACAGTGATTATGCTTCTATACTTCTCTTTTATCCCTTTTCAGTAGTGGCAGCACAATACTACTATTCTAGTGCAATAAAGCTCTCAGGGCACAAAAAGATACCTAGAACACCAAAGTCTTCTGCATGCCAAACTTTCAATGACAAAGTTCTGCCGTGTTGGTTTAACAACTTATTACACAGAACTATATGGGACCGGTGCTGTCCCGTATGGGAATTGGGTCAGACCGGTCATTGCAATCGGGCGTAGCGGACTCGGCCTCCGTTCGTCATGCTACGCCTCGTGGATTACACTGTAAGTCCTGATTCAACCCACGCATATGCGAGCCTACACTCATTACACTGACATTCTCTCTTCCTCTTCTTAGCATACGACTGCTAGACGTCTCGAGGCCGCTCGGATCTACGGTGGGTTAGGTAATATAGGGCTGACGGGCGCCTTGCCTAATCTGGCTTAATTGAGCTGAACCCCTGATACCTCCATGTATTCTGACAGCGCATCCTGAAACCCTAGCCAAACAGCCTCCACTTTGTCGGTGATGCCCAGCTGTCTCTCACCATTCTCGACCTAATCTGTTCTACCGGCTGAACACCTTAAGGTTTCGATATTTCACGCCAACGTTGCCGAGTTCAACACGGAGATGGCAGCGGCCGTTGACATACCGCCGCCAGCACCCTTCATACAAACGAAACACATGGCAACTACAGCGCACAGCTGCCCGAATTGCGGAGCAAACGTCCCAGTGGAAAAGGAGATAGAAGATGCACAGAGAAAAGTGAGAGAGTTGGAGGCACAAGTCGAGTTACTGAAGGAGAAGGCTACAGCCGCTGGTATGTGTACTTCAAGGCAGCTGCCTTACGAAACCGTAGATTCAGCTCATACTGACATGCAGACAGTGGATAAATGTGCAGACTATGAAGACCAGCTGCGTAGCTTGCAATCAGGACAAATGCCACCGCCCCTTCGAACCAACACCACCGACTCTCTCGGGATCACCCAAATCTTCAGCGAAGAGCCGCGCCCTTCCACCGCTAATTCCAACTCTGGGAAGCAGTCGCGCTTCTCCTTCCTTCGACGTGCCTCGCCGGCAAACTCACAGTCCAACATCACCAACCCTCCACAACCCCTCGACGCTGACCTCCTTGGTCAGCTCGAACGCGAACGAGCTCTCCGCGCAAAGGCGGAAGAGAAAGCGCGGAAGGTCGATTCCGAGATCGAGGAGCTTAGCGTCCAACTGTTCTCGCAGGCAAACGAAATGGTGGCCGCAGAAAGAAAAGCAAGGGCAAAATTAGAAGCAAGGGTGGAGGTTCTGGAGAAAAAGGACAAGGATAAAATGGCGAGACTGGACCGGCTCGAGAAGGCGGTTACCAGGATCGATCGCGTAAAAGCCATGCTAAACGCACCAAATGCGAATCTAGGGAGAACATGAAAGACTGGCGGATAAGCAAGGTATGAAAAGCACAGGTGGCTTCCGCGGAAGCCATAGGAAGAGGAGGCAAGACAAGTTGAGACCAAGAGAGGAATTTGAAGACATTTCTGGGGTTCCCTTTTGTGGGAGCATATATGTCGGCGCCAGATATCAGGATTTCCCTTTTTTGCGCATTTTGGACTTTCGAGTTTTCGACCTTTGGATATTTCAACTACTCACGATACCCGTTTTTCCCTTTGTCCTATTTCAACATTTAGCAGCGCGGCCGGCGAAATAGGATACCCAGGGATCTTGTTTTATTCAACGACTGCATATATGAATGGCGTTCTTGCTGCATTTTTTTTTTTTGGGCGGATTGGGATTACTGGAATAAGATTTTTCTGGAGTTTAGTCAGTTTCCTGTGCTTTGAATCGTAGTAGGATCTCAGATATAGGCGATCAACTTAGGATTGAAGATTTTTCTTGCGAGCTACTTAATACTAGATAGGTTTAATTACAAATCTTCTTTAGAGTCCGTCTCATTCGAACATCGGTACGTTTTTCCGCTCCACCCTAGAACTACAGGTCTTGTGAATCTGGATCAGTGGTTCAGTCCCACTGGATTACTCTCAGCCGCGCGTCTCGCTGGACGGTGGTTTTTTTGGTCGGCGGAGCGGAATGGGGAGGAAGTGACCTCTGGTTTTGCGAGAGAAAGATTTTCCTATCGTAACATGGGAACTAGTGAAGGGCTTCCCGAAGATTACATGGCTCGGTGTTGGGTGGTTGTTGGGCATTTGAGTGGGGTTTCTGTTTTGCTTACCATGGAACGTGATTAATTGGTAGATACGCAGATGGTGGTTTGGAGAACTAGGTGTGGAGGTGAGCTGGGAAGATGTAGGATGCATCTTATGACCATGACTGTGTGTAGAGATAGATTTTTATCGCTCGGACACTGTACAGATTAAATGCTCATGGACTATTTTTCTGTGAAAAAGGTTAACTAAAGACTCGTCAGTCATTGAGACACTATCAAAACACAAAAGCACAGTGCCATACTATATTCTAGGTTGACCTATTCATCTTACTTTGTCACTCACAGAAGATATATTCATGCATATAATCTAACAGATGTCAAAATTTCTCGCAGATCTTGGTGACAGTCCCATTTGAAATAAGCAAACATGACTCTATGGCTAACCCCTCTTCCCTCCCCATTATCTCCGTATCTCCATCCCCAAAAATTCCATCCACACAACATTACCATACCCATCATCACTAATTCCTTTCTACCTCCTTGCTAATCTAATCGATTACCACTAGCCTATAACTAACTCTAAGACTTCCCTACCATTCACTTAACTTTAGCTTCGCGGGCTGACCTGACCTGTCAGGTGCAGTGCATATGGATGATCCTCGCAGGCGCTCGCACTTGTTCTAAATGGTCATATCACTTATGTATGTATGTATGCCTGCTGAGGCAAGGTAGGTAGGTCTACAAAACGCCGGATATACTTCGTTTGGAATGATGCGCGGGAATTACTGGAGTATTGTTGAGTGTGGATGTATGAATGATGTGGGTAGAGCGGAGAATCAATTCAATGGGATTGGAGAGGATTAGTGCTTCTGTTGATATTTTGGGCCAAGGGATGGGTATTCAGCGGTGGAAATAAGATGGAGGTCACGTTTGTGAGGTGGATGATGAGATGGAAGGAATGGCGAAACTATGGCCAGAATTGCGTGCCAATTCGAATTAAAGTGAGGCAGTTCAACAACTAGTCACAACTGGCGGGGTGCCCGGGCCTGAAACTAGAATTTTCTTGTACAAGCTTCATTGATGTTTTGGGCTGGCGAGGTTTTGCGGAACAAGCATGATTTTAGTTTTGTTATGCGGGTGGAGGCTCAACGTTTGCCAGCAGGGCTACTTCTTGTTTAGTACGGAGGAGGGGTCACTGCAAAGCTTGCCACAGATCATCACAATCTTTGAAATTCGATATTTCTATTTAATTTTAGCTTTGAATTCATGCCTGGACGTGAAACGGTGGGTGCCAAATGCCGAAACGACGAAAATCTCCTAAGGGGTTGCTGGATTCGAAACGGTCAGCGTGGTGTGGATGCAGGGTCTGACGTGGGACTGAGGGGTACACCGTCAACTTCATACAAAAGATTGGTGACGTATCAGTAAAGATGTCCTTTTTTAGTTTGCCTGAGTATGTGGAGAAGGTACATAGCTTAGAAGGTACAAGTACGTAGATTGCTCTGACATGGATGTGTCTATGTTAAGCATAGTGGCATGGTATACGAGGCATAGGGAGGAGCTGGGCTGAATCTCACATCACAGCCAAGCGCTGACACGGAGCGAATCGATAGGCAGAAGCCCGATCCGAGGCCGCCCATCCATCGCTCCTTGCAGACGGAAAGAATATTCCTTCCCGGGTTGTGGGGACAGTGGGCGAATTGAAAGGACGGTAGACAGCTTTGTGTGGGTGCGAGCAGAGCGAAGGGTGTCTTGGGGTGGTGGCGTGAAAGACCGAACACGAAAAGACACAGAGACCTAAGGCTCAGACAGCGGGCGCGTGGTGGGAAGAAGCTTGGGGTGGTAGTGTAGCTGGGTCAGTCACAGTCTGGTACAGAAGTGTCACCGCAAGTGTCGAGTTTTTGAGGGCCGAGTCGGTTGGTGATGGGGTTGATTGAAGGTGATGATTGGTCGCGTGCCCGGGTTGTAGTAGAGACAGGCAGGGCCTAGTCCTCGCAGAGGGCATCATCGATATGGACTGCATCTCCTCCAGTAGAGAGGAGTTCGGGAAGCCGGAAAGTGAGCGGACATGGGCGAGACCACGTGTGGAGTGATCGGGTGTTTGCATGCAAGTCAAGACGGACGGGCGCAGATGAGAGTGTCTCTGTTGCTGTGTTGATTATTTTGATTTTGTCTTTGTCTTTGTTGTTGTTGTGATGGGTTTGGGTGGTGAGTGCCGGCCGGTTCTTGTTCTTGTTTCATCGGCTGCGGGGAAACCTGAATGGCACTCAGGCCGCACCGCAACGGGCAGGAACTACGGCGCACTCTGCCCCAGGCCACTTAGACTACTCCACCAGCCAAAGACACCCGTGAGTGACACAGTCTGACATCTGAAAGAGAGACGACGGCGTGCGATGTTAGACACTCGTGGGAAGCCGGCCCTTTTTGCACGCCAGGCTCGTCTCCATTGTGATCACCGATTCCCACACAGGAACAGGGCTAGCGGCTGGGAGGATAGGCTGGATAGGCCTGGATAGGCTGGATAGGCTGGACTGACTGGACATAGGCGCGCACGGTCTGTCTCAAGTCGGCCAGGGGCCCAGGAGAGCCCAAGTGCTGAGGTGCAGGCGCAAGAGCGATCAAGGCAAAGAGCCCCAAAATAATTCACCAAACTCCATTCTGTTCTTGCCCGTGTCTTGTCTTGTCTTGCCTGACCCTGATCCTGATCCTGAGCCTGGCTGATCCCGTCTGGCCTTCACATTCTCGCTTCTCTCCTCGACCACAACCACAACCACAGCCACCATCACCTCTCCTCTCCCTCCCATCCTCCTTCCTCCTCCTCCTCCGCCGCCGCCACATCCAGACTCTGTCTCCCTCGCTCCAGTGCCCATCGGCCTCGCCATCCTCCGCTCGCTACTCCGCCCCACAGCATTGGCCCGTCTCCGGGGCTGACATGCCTTGAAACATCCACCCTACGCCGCACTCCGCAACCACACTTCCATTCTTTTTTCCAAAGAAACAACACCACCCTACACTATCGCATGCGACCCCTCCATCCTTCGCTGGACGACTTGCTCTCTTTTACTTCGCCCACTGCTACCCTCTCTTCGGCGCCGTGCGGCCTGTCTCTGTCGTCTCACCACACCCGACACCCTTCCCCCTCGCTTTTGTCGCGCTGCGGCTACCATTCTTGGCGACCTCGCCCCGACGACAGAAAAAGTTGGCACCCTCCAGCAGCGCTGGAGGACATGAGCTAGGATGACGCGCCCGCAAATCATCAGAGCAGGTAGGCTTCGGGATTGATTTTGCGCAATTTTCAATTTTTGCTGGTGCTAACATGGCCGCGCTATCTAGACACCCTCGACTTGCAAGACAAGACATCCCCGACCGCCCAGGACCACTCCAACCAGCCTCAACACCCAGCTCCATTGGGTGTAGGCCCTGCCGCTCCTCACCAGGAGGCCTCACTCCGCCGCGTTGACGAAGAACGCACCTCCGAAGAGGCACAAATGCAGAATGGCGCATGGCACGACGGCAATGCGCTGCGCGACGACCCCGGGTCTGACGACGAGCGGACGGTAGTTACGAATGGCACGGCAAACGGCAAAATGCAGCAAGACGAGCAGGCCGTTAGGCTCAATGGCGGCATGACTGGCGACGGCGATGATGGAGACATGCAGGATGCCGACGTGGAGGAGGACATGGACGACGACATGATGGACAAAATATCAAGTTCACCCTCTATTGATGATGGTGGGTATCTATTTCCTTCATATCCCGCGACTCCAAGAGAGCGCACATCTTCCCTGCCCCAACTTTCTTCCCCCCTGGATTCGCCCTTGGCGACTTCCTGCACCACCATCAACTCTTCTTCTCCATTCGCTACCACCCCGATACATTTCCCCCTCTCCATTATCGAGGTTCGCAGACCGGGCAGCGCTCCAGCTGCTGGTCAGAGTCCAAATACCACATTTTCTTATGAGTCTTCTTCAACACGTTTTTCATTACAAGCTTCTCAATCTTTTCAAGACCGAATGCCATCTGCGGATCATCATCAGGGTGAGTATGCGGCAAGGACCACTGGCAGAAATTCCGATCATACCGATAGTGAAGACGATTGTCCCGAAATCAGCCCGAGGACTAAGCAGTTGAAATCATGGGAACTCCGTTTGCAGAACATGCGCGAGGATTCACAAATATCTTTGATGTCGGAACTAGACGAAGAGCAAGCCCTGAGCATGTTACAGCCAGTCCCTAGACCATTTGCAGTATCCCACACCAGCCCCCAAGGACCGTCTTCCCCAAATGGAAAATACGACAAGGACAGCGAGGACGAATCCGACTCCTGGATCACTGACAGCGATGCGGATTCTTGGAACCTGGACCCGGAAAATGATCGAGATGATGAATCCAATGATATTTCCTTCTCTGAGGACCCCCGATATATCGACTCAGGTTGGGGAGGCGAATGCTTACGAGAAACAGAGGATATCGATTTCGAATTCGTTTACGCATTGCATACTTTTGTAGCGACCGTCGAAGGTCAGGCCAATGCCACCAAAGGAGACACAATGGTGCTCCTTGACGATAGCAACAGCTACTGGTGGCTCGTCCGTGTTGTCAAGGACAGCAGTATTGGTATGTAAGATTGATGCATTGATCATGAATCTTACTCATCACAAATGTTAGGTTATCTTCCTGCTGAGCATATTGAGACGCCCACCGAGCGACTGGCACGTTTAAACAAACATCGAAACATCGACTTATCTGCCACAATGCTCGGCGATACGGCTGAAAAATCGAAGAATCCACTCAAGAAGGCCATGCGAAGACGCAACGCAAAAACCGTGCAATTTGCCGCACCCACCTACGTTGAAGCTTCCGATTACGACTATTCGTCTGATGAGGACAATGACGAATTGTTTGGAGGTGCCGACCCAACTCAACAAGCACAGCAACAACAACAACAAAGGACTTCCGAAGAATCAGAAATCCAAGAGGAGGATGGCCTCAAGGTCCAACCACTGAAGGTTGGGGGCGGAAAGAACGAAGCCAAGAGCAACCAGGAAACCGAAGCCCGCGCTGCCGCCAATGATGCAACGAAGGAGGACGAAAAGTCGAGTGAGGACCTCGACAAGCCTCTGGACCCCAAAGTCACACGTAATGGCACTCTCCGCAACACCGATTCTTTCTTCAAGGATGAGAACACCGAAACCCGAAAGATCACTCTTACGCCAAAGATGCTGCAGGACGATTCAAGCACATCGACTACGGGCTCTAGGGAACGCGGGCCTAGCCTTGAAAGTCTTGAGAAGAATGGGTTTGGAGACAAGGTTAAGGATGATAAGAAGAAGAAAGAAAAGAAGCCCGGAATGCTCAGTGGTCTGTTCAAGCGGAAAGAGAAGAAACCGAAGGGTGCTTCACTTGACTCTATTGACAGTGATATTGAGAAGCAGTCAGAAGAAATCAATAGGAGCTCACCACAGCCGAAGCCTTCTGACGACTTGGTTGCAGAACGTGCACCAACCGAACAACCTGCGGCAACAGCACCGCAGAGGCAATCAAGCAAAGGCAAATTACAGAAGCAGCAACGACCGAGAGACGATTCGCCGCCCAAGAAGGGTATCCTCAAGACCGACAGTCCGGAACCTGCGACTGTACAATCAGCTGGCACCAAGGAAGCGCCAAACGACAAACCAGCGACGCAACAAGCTACCTCTACTATGCGTTTGGTGCAACCAGAGCAACAGGAAGAACCTACTAAACCTGCTACCGAAGAGCGGACTCTGTCACCCGAAACTCGCTCCAAGACGAATAAGCTTAATCCTATGAACGTGCTCAAGGGACAGCCTAATGACGAGCCGCGCCCCGAGAAGGTCAAGAAAGCGAAGCAACGTGTCCAGCTCGATGACTTCGATTCGGAAGATGACGTCAAGGCCGATCCATTTGCGGATCCAGATGCTCAGAACAACGTGAGAGAATCAGAAGATTCCGAGCCAGCCGGACGCCTCTCCGAATCCCCTGTTCATATCACTGCGGCAGACGCTCAACCGCAAGAAAGAGAACTGGAGTCAGATTCACAGCATCCACCAGGTCTCACGGGTGACACTTCCAGCCAGGAAACCAGCTCTCCCGTATCAACCCCCACACCGGACGACAGCCCGTCGACTACCGGTCCAGGAAAACCCAACCTATCAGCTTCGCACTCCGCAAGTGTTACGCCACCGACGTCGAACACAATACCTCCACCCTCGCGACCTGCGCCTATCCCTACCAAAGAAATGGAAGTTTCGCCCCCCGTATCTTCAGAAAGCACTACCCTACCCGCGTGGTCCGATGCCTCATTACGCACATATCTTGAAGATGGAAGTGACATCCGCGATATGTTAGTTGTCATAAATGATACCACTGGTGTTGTGCCCGTGGGCCCCGAGCATCCTATCATGTCGCAATTATTCGTTGAAGAGACGAAAACGGTCAAGGGTTTGAGCGGACAATTAGACACTCTATTGAACGGCCTGCTCGAGAAGAGAATGAAGAAGCTAGGCATGGACACGCCCAAGACTTCAGGGATGAAGGTAGCTCCAGGAAGGTATTAATGCTTTGCGTCGATGGAAAAACAAAACAAGAGCGAGAGGACTGTCCTGTACGATGAAATGTCACAATACCCCCAGCCGAAATTCAGAAACTTCGGACACATGTGGAAATTGGAGTAAAAGGGCGTTTGATATTCTTGAATTTTGGAGGAAGGAGAGGAGCCGTCTTTCCGATTACGTGGCATGATGTGTGTGGTACTTTTTTCTCTTTCATCTTTTTCTCTTTCTTCGGGGGTGTGAGCTTGACTTACAATTTCTCTTCTCGTTACCTTTTCTTTTGTCGAACACAGAATTTTCTCTTTGGGCTGGGCTGGAGTCGATGCCCTTTCTGGGCCGGGTTGGGCTTGCATAGCCTATATGGCTGGGAGTTCTTTCCATTCCACTTATTCTCCCTTTTAACCTTCTCTACTATCGTTAAACTTCACTGTGTGCGCCGCCCTGTGAAATTTTCTCCACAGGGAGAGCTACAGAATTAATATTTCTGAACTTCTTCTCCGATCTCTTGATTCCCTTCTTTCTTGACAAGTGCGACTTGGGACTGTAGTGGACGTGATTGCCATGTCCCCTGATTTCCTTGATACGTTTTTGCCATGCTGTTGCGGATACATCTCTTTCTTTCTTTCATTCAACTTTCTTCTGTTGTGTGTAGTTGGTTTGTTATTTGAGGAGAGAAGGGGATTGTGGAGATTTGGAGATTTGAAACTGCGCTTGCATTGCATTGCATTGCGTTTGTTTGTTTGCTTGCTTGCTTGCATGTATTGTATACACATATTATGCATACGGCTACATTTTGCGAATAGGGTTTAGGAAAGGAGAATAGCAGTAGCAATAAGAATAGGAATAAGGATGTAGAGTGAATTGAATTGGTTTGATGTGGATGCCTATGTGCTTTTGTGCGGTTTTGTGTATGTGAGGGGGAAAGAGATAGAGAGATTGTGACACTGAAGAATCAAGGAAGACCTAACTAGTCTACAAAGCAAAGAACTTTTCCGGCGGCTGTCTATCAAGCTAACCAATTGCAACGACAATATACGATATGTTTATATAGGAAGGAACTTGCATCCACGTGCCTCACCCACCTACTCGTCCAACCCTTGCTCTCCTCCCTTGGCAATCAAAATTTCCCCTTTCCCTTTCCCTTTCCCTTCCCACCCCACTCCCTCCACCACTCGTACACCGCAATCCCGCCCGCAGTCTGCACATTCAAACTCCTCGTAACACCCACCGTGCGAATCTCCACACAACGATCCAGAACCGCAAGGACCTCACTCGTGATACCGCCTTTCTCGCTGCCGAGCACGAGCACACATTTTTGCGGCAATGTGCCGCTATCTACTATTTTACCATGATGCGTAATTCCATCGCCATCATTGTTGTCGGTATATTGATTGTCATCTTGATGTATGGTCCCTTCTTCTCCTAAAATGCCACTGCGATCTGTCTGCTCGATGCCTACAATCTCGTAGCCTTTCCGCTTACAGTCTACCAAAAACTCGGGAACATCTCTGCCTTTTAACTCCTTGATTGGCAGATGCTTTTCGCTGGTGACGCTCGTGGCTTTGAAGTCTTTGTGTGTGGTTTTCTTGAGGTCGTCGATGTACAGGGCTTGTAAGCCGAAGGACTCGGAAATGCGGGAGAGGCCGCCGAGATTGGTGGGGTTGTCGATTAGGGAGGCGATGAGGATTAAAGGGGTAGGGCGTGGAGTTTTAGATGTTGGTGCGGTGGAACTAGGGAGGAGGGATGACAGGGTTGTGGTGGTTTTAGTTTGGAAGAATGAGGGGGTGGGGATTGCGGTAGTGGTCATAGGCGGAGAGGCGTCTATAGTTGATGGTTCTTGGAGAGTTGTGGGAGTGGGGGTGAGAATGCGAAGTGAGGTTCCGAGAGGGACGCGTGGTTGAGGGAGCAGTGTGATGGATGCCTTTGGTTCGGCGTAAAGGTATAGGAAGTCCTCTTGAGCAACTCGTTGTAGTTCGGGTGTCTCGATGAATAGATACTGGCCTTGGAATATTTCAGTGGTGCTGTAGCTATTCACCGCGTCCAGCTTCAAGGTGCGTATCGTCGATGGCGGGGCATTGTATTTGTCCAATTTGCGAACGTGCTTGTCAAGAGCGCAAAAAGCCGGGTTGTTGATGATACTGCCCCATTGTTTCTTCTTGGCCAGGTCAAATAGAATCGGGAAGGACCAGTGAGACTCGTGACGAATATGCACTTTTGGGCTTGCTGAGAATGGTATTAGTTGTATCATGAGCTTGAGCGCAAACTCCTCAGAATCTAGAAAAGGCGCAGCAAGAAGGGCTAGCTTGATAAGACTCGCAACGTGGATCGGACTGGTCTCGTCCAGATTTCCAAGGTCTACCAATATGCGTTCTGTTTTACCGGGAAATCGGTAGTAAATGCGCGAGATAATCCACTCGATGACGAACCGATAACGTGGCCACGGTTCGAGGAACAGAGCATGCATGAAGGAGTCCAGATACATTTCCGCCCGAGGCTCTTCTACACAAGACTCAGTCAGCAAGAGCATGACCTGTAACTGGAAGACGTCTTTCCATTTGCTGATGATAGGCACGGGGGGTTTCTGAGTTCCCCAAGGTTCAAGCAACCGATCCAGAACGCGCCTTGCAATATCGAGTTTTTCGTTTGGAAAGCGATTGAGGAGATCGATCATAGCAGCAAAGGCGAACCATTCTCGCTGACCGTAGTAAGAAGTGTAGTCTCGATGAGGAATGTATTCCTGGAGCTTCTCTGCTGCGGCAACTTCGAATAGGAATTCCTTCTTTGGCGACGGTGGGAAGTTGATGAAACGGACGAGAAAATCTTCAAAAGGGAGAATGCTGAGAATATCCGGGTACAAGAAAGCGGCTTTCCGTAGACATATTGACAGATTGGATAGCAGGTATGACCTCCCTTCTGATAGTTGCTGCAGCTTTTCCATGACCTTTGCCAATAAGGTAACTATCTCATTCTCAGGTTGCTGGACACAGATTTGGATGCACGCCGAATGGAAAAGGACGGGAGGCATTTCGACCGCTACAGGTCGAGAATATTCTTGCCTATCAGCTTCTTCCCATAGAGCATCCAGTATCTGATACAAAGCAGAGTATTCGGAAGGATCGGGGCCTTTGGTGTCTAGGATACCAATGATCCTTTTACATGCAGGCGCAAAAGCTGCATTTTGGATGATCTTATGCTGCGAATAATTAAGTTGCTCCAAAAATGCTGGTATAGGAGGTAAATCACTGATCAACAGGTCGTCCATGATTTGTTCATCACCTGCAAAGACAGATTTGCCGCTTTTTACAGCTTCGAATTTTGCTGATAAAGCCTGATATCCGGGAACATCTTGAAGAGTGGATGGATCGGGCGCTACAGCTTCGCAGAGATGCGCACAAAGAACGACATAAAAGTCATTTGCAATCTCCGGTAACCCTGTCAAACGCGAAACTCGGAGGATTATGGATATCTCATCACCCTCGAATGGGATTGGATTTGTTACCAAGCCCTTTAACAGCCCTTCCAGTATATAAGGAATTGAAGGCTGGAAAATTCGTCCGCCTGCGTCCAGGATGAACTGCAAAATTCTGGCAAACAATTGCCGTCGGTCAGAATCAGTGGGCATCGCTTCCATGAATCGGGCAATGACGCTTGCGAATGCCGTCCCGTGAGTACAAGTTGTACTTGTGCGAGTAGACACAAGAGACGTCGTGAACAAGCTGCCCTGGGTGGCCCAGGGAAGAAATCCCTCAACAAGAAAGCTCGAATGATGAATAATATCACCTGTTTCGTCAATGACATAGTTGATATACCAGTTACCAATGAGTTTGCGTATGCCGTCTTGCACTGTAGGATTGAGAGCAGCCGCGAGCAAAGCCGTCACCAACGCAGGTGAAATGAGAGAACCCGATCCAAACAGGGAAGATAGTTCCGGAAGACATGCCTGCACTTGATTTGGATATCGATCTAGAACAATTGTTTCGAATAATGTCGAGAATTTCTCGTATTGGCTCATGTATGTAGCTCTTTTGACGACTACCAACTCCATTAACGGAGTTTCGACATCTCTTCGGGCAATACGTAAAGAATGGCGGATTATTCCAAGACAGTATTTTCGCTGGTCGGCAAACCCGGTCAAGAGGCCCATTCTCAATCGCTCCCAATACAATGGCTGATACAATCCATCGAGGTCAACACCATCGTCAGCTGCGAGAGAGATCCACTGGAACCAGGTTTTGAAGAGTTTTCCGGACTTTGAAGAGAAATAAGTGGAGTCCAATTCTTGGAATCTGTTCCAAAGAGCTTGATTAACAAATGGACGATTCAAAGTCATTTTGTTTGTGTCAGGATCCAGAGAAAGCCATGACTGAGTGCCACCATGCGGCTGTGCGACGACAACAGGCTCATCTTTATATAATAATGAGAATAATGCAGAGAGTGCATCTAGGGCGAGATCACCTAGTTCGTCATGACCAACAAAACTTAGAAGCAAGTCTAGTATTGAAGGTGTGATGACGTGATTTTGGCCGGACGGCAACCAGTACGAGCATTTCAGAAAATTGAGATAGGTTGATATTCGGTGAATATGGTTCTCTCTAGACAAGTCCTCATTTTCGTAGGTAATGGTCTCCTTATGTCCGCTGAAAAGGTCAGGGGTGACAGAAGATAGATAGGGGTATATCTCCTCAAAGAAGAGCTCGTAACCATAATGAGCATTGCTGAGACATATTTCAGCAAGCTTGTAAGTCCTTTCAGAATCCTCTGGTTCTGTTTGTATTCGTGACGCTACGAACCTCTGCAACCTCTTGTAGAAGAGCAGATTCTAGGTGGAGTCAGTGACTGACTCAAAACGACATCACAGTGTGGAGACAAACCAGGATGGCACAAAAGTCTTGTATGCCTTATTGACCTACGGGCAACTTACATTCTCGAGGGGAGGTGGTAGCAGCCACACGCATACTCTAAGTGCGTCAAGATCAATGCGAGGTGAAGAGTGCTCAAGCTTTCGCCAGTAATGCTCGAATGCGGCTACTTTGCTTGCATCATCAAAGAATTTCAACACCACATCTTTCTCTGAGGCATGGCCGTCTGAGAGTAGCTCTTGCAGGAAGTGAAGCTTTCGATCCGCTTCGTGCTGCTTTTGGTCGGCATCCATGATTTGGGTTTGACAACGGAATCCGAACTGAGAATCCAATTGGGAGCGTCGCTTGTTGGAGACGGGTGAGCGGAACGTTCAGAAGGCACTTTGGCACGCTTCCTTTCACTTTGAGTTGCTCTCCAGCAATCAATCTCGTCCACGTCGCGCTCGCTACACCGTCTAGTTGACGCCGAATCCGTTGTCGCGTTGACGGATGATTTTTGTCGTGGGGTCAACTGGTGGCTTGGCGCCAGTGACGTCGCTTATGTCCCTGGCAACCGCTGTGTTGACGTTTATCTAGATTGGGGAAAGCGCGCCCGTGCATCGCCATATCGACCCCATGTTATCAACCCAACGCACCTCGTCGACATTTTACGATCGCAGCAACTACGAGAGTTCCTTTCCTTGCTGCAAGAACAAATCAAGGACCCAATGATGTATTCCAGCCTGCACAATTCATCGGCTTCAGCGCCCTCAATGCGCGCTTCGGAGCCAATGGCCTTCATGGCGCCTCCCCCCATGCTGGACGATGCCGGAAACGTCAAGGTCGTCGTGAGGTGTAGGGCTTTTGTAAAGCGAGGTACGTTCCAGAACACTCAATTGATTATCTACAAACAAATGCTAACAATGATCAGAGAAAGAAAAAGGTACCAGATGTCTCATTCGCATGGACCCGGCAACTCAGAAAACAACGCTTCTCGCCCCAAACGATTTCGATGAGGCAGCCCCAAATACGCGCAGAGCATACGAAGATAAAGAATTCATATTTGATAAGTCTTTCTGGTCGCATGACGAATCCGATCCGCACTACGCGCACCAAGAAGACGTCTATCGCTCGTTCGGTGAGGAGTTCCTTGACCATAACTTTGACGGATACCACACATGTATTTTCGCCTACGGGCAGACGGGATCGGGAAAGAGTTATACAATGATGGGTTCACCCGACAACCCTGGATTGATTCCTAGGACATGCGAGGAGCTGTTCGACAGGATAAAGCATGATCCTAAGCCAGATACCAGTTATCACGTTCAAGTGTCATATTTTGAGGTGTACAATGAGCACGTCCGGGACCTGCTGCAGCCACGCACCAACCCGCCAATCTACTTGAAAATTCGCGAAAGCCAGAAAGATGGTGTATACGTCCAGGGCCTCACAGAGGCGGAAGTCAAATGCTATGGCGACGTTGAACGATTGATGAGACAGGGAGACCAGGTATGCAAGAATTCTATATCTGGCAACAGAGATATACTAACCCAGGATTAGAGCCGTACAACTGCTTCGACCAAAATGAACGACACCTCGTCCCGATCACATGCCGTCTTCACAATCCGACTGAAACAGATCACTCACTCTTTGCTCTCAGATGAGACCATCGAGCGAACCGCACGTATGCGTCTTGTTGACCTTGCCGGCTCAGAACGCGCAAAGTCCACGGAAGCAACAGGACAGCGCTTAAAAGAAGGAGGCCAAATCAACAAGTCTCTAACAACTCTTGGTCGTGTCATTGCTGCCCTTGCAGATCCCCGTCGACATGCGGCCAAAGGAAGGCGGCCTCGAGAAGTCGTACCCTTCCGTGATTCTGTACTGACCTGGCTACTCAAAGACAGTCTAGGCGGAAACAGTAAAACCGCTATGGTGGCTTGCATAGCACCGGCCGACTACGACGAGACACTTTCAACATTACGTTATGCCGACCAGGCCAAACGGATTCGCACTCGTGCCTCCGTCAACCAGGATTGCATGTCTTCTGCTCAACGTGATGCACAGATTCGCGAGATGGCCGAACAGATCCGCAGCCTTCAAGTCAGTGTGAACGCAGCCAGCATCCGCAAGAGGGAAGAAGCCAACGAACTCGAAGAATACCAACGGCAAGTCTCCATGATGCAACGCCTCATGGAAGAGAACCGCCAAGTATCCTCTGTTAAAATTAAAGCCCTCACATCCGAAGTCGAAGAGCTCCGCCCCGCCAATGCAGCTCTTCGCTCCGAAATCGAAACCCTGCGCCGCCACCTTGCCCTTGTCCTCGGCGAACTCAAGAATCCCATTGTCTTGCCTCCGCCGCAGTCCGTCGGCTCGCCCGACTTTGAGCAAGGAGAATGGACCGATGGCGGCGCTTGGGAAGAGGGTAAAGAGAATCGAAGCATTGCCCCTACTGAAGACGGGGTTTCTGACGATGACTCTGATTCAGGTTACGATGAGGGTGACCACGATGAGCTGGCACAGGAGCTTCACAACGAGGCACAAGATTTCCTTAAGGATCTGGGGCTGTTTAGGAAGAAGGTGGGGAGTGATGTTGAGAGGTTTGGTGTGCGGGAGGCGTTGAGCACGATTATGGGGAATTAAATCCTGGGTCCTTGATGGGAAAGAACTTGAAAGTCTATCAGAATTGTCTAGATACACGAACATGACTGTTGGATTGGAATGTTACACTTATTGGTAAAATTTGGATAAACTTGTTACGGTTGGACGGGTCGGCTTTTGCATTCAGCGGCGGCGTCTTCGATTTTTATCTGGTTTTGTTTTCGGCTCTATTCTTCTCTGGGCTTGATGAGTTGACGTGGGAGTCTGGCTACTAGTGGAAAAAGTAGGCAAAGGTGACATAAGTAGTTCATAGCAAATATATAAATGTCCATCCCTGTGTAACGGAAAACCCAACATGATGACATATGTGCGGGAATCTATATCATACACTGACAATTAACAGCCGTAGTAGGGAGACATTCAGTTCTAGTATTTCACCGTAGCCTGGTTCAAGATACGTTTATTGAAATAGCAATATCTGGATATTCTCACGTACTGTCTGTGACTATCTACATAGCATCTAGCCAGCACATCTGATAAGAGTGTTCAGATCTCGATATACTTCACAAACCCCAATTGAAATTTCTACGTAAATGGCTTAGAGTTGGCTCAGGGTCTTGTAAATCTGGAGGATATAGCCTTGAAAATGAATATTCTATGCCCGCGTGTTGTTAGAGCCCAAGATATGATATCCCATAGTAGAGCATGTTCGTTACGTTAGTCGCCAGTTATAAGAGTCCAGTTTTGTTACCCAAAACTTGAATTTCCCCTCTTTCGACCTCCTCCTTTTTTTAGAGGGGCCGACTCAACCTCAGCCACGCCATTAACTTGATTTTCTACCACTTAAATAGAGGGTGGGGACATGAATGGTTGTCACGTGATGATAGTGCCAAGTATGACCCCCATAGACAGCTGGATAGTGAATTCATCAGTTCTACCACCTATCGTCAGTCCTTTAGCATGCTTCAGCACGCAGTAACACACACTACAATGGCTATGTGTTTTCATACAAAATTTGGCGCCCGCCATACAAAAGTTGGCCCCCATTTGCAATCTATTAATAGGTAATTTCCTCCGTTCAGCGGCAGGGCGTTCGCTTACCTCCTCGTTTCAGCGTTTAATGACCGGTCCAGTAAGTAGATATATCAGTCGCGCCTCGCCTCGCAGCGCCAGCCTGGTAGTCTCCAGAAGAATTCAATTTTCGCATCATCTCATCATTCGCCGCTGTTTGCCTTTGCCGTCTAACACGGGGCGGGTACAGGCATGGCAGACTCACACTTGCTAAACGCCGACAGAACATCTCCGGACGGCCTAGAAAAGCCCCGACATAATCCTCTTCAGCAACAGCAACAGCCGGGTTTTTACGTGCGATGGTTCGAAAACTGGTGGCTCGGCGAGCTTGTTACCGTTCTCTCTAGTTGCGCTCTGGTTGTCGCCCTTTGCTTCATTCTCAAAAAATACGATGGACAACCGATGCCGTGGTTCGGAACATGGTTCAACTCAGGCATTACGCTGAACACACTGGTGTCGCTGCTCACCACGCTGGCCGTCGCCATGGCGCTGTCGACGGTGCAAGAGTGCCTCAGCCAGCTCAAATGGCTCTGGTATTCCGGTGCCAGCCGACCGTTGGGCCATGTCGAGGCGTACGACCGCGCCAGTCGAGGCGTCGCGGGCAGCATGCAGCTGCTGTGGACGCTGCGACTGACGCCCCCTGCCTCGTTTGGGGCGCTGCTCACCATTGCCCATTTGGCCATTGCACCACTCGCCCAACAGTCGCTGCTCTCCCTCTCCGTGTCTGTCGTCGACGCCAGCGGAGAGGCCGTCATTCCTGCCACCAAGGACTGGACAGAGGCGCTCCAGCAGGCTCAGACCTTGGGCGTGCCGGATGGCTACAATTCCATTTCGCCAGGAATGAAAGGTGCAATACTCAATGGCATCTTTACAAGCACTAACGTCACAATCAACAACACTCTACCGACGTGCACAACGGGCAATTGCACCTTTCCCACGTACCAGTCCTTGGCCCTCTGCGCATCGACCGCCGATGTAACCCACCATCTTCAAAACTTGACAGACGGAAGCATGCTTCGATGGTGTCTCCCCGGTGGATTTTGCGTCTCCAACAACCTCACCACCTCCTCCGGCAAGTATGTCACGGCCAGTATCATGTCAGCCGCGACCCTCGCCACCGAGGACCAAGAATCACCCAATTTGTCGCCGTTGAACTATACATCTCTTGCTTTCGCTGATCATGTCACCCCCGTGGGCGACTTCTACATGATATACAAAAACTGGACCACCGCCGTTGGCGATACGAGAAGCACATCCTGGGCTGCAGTCGAGTTCGTTCTTGACTGGTGCGTGCCCACTTTCATCACGCACGTCACTAACGGCAGCGCTGTTACCTCACGCAAGCCAGATCCATTCGTCGACTTTGACACCAATGGTGGTGGTACAATTACGGGACATGTAGGCGGCGAGGACATCACTGTATTCCCAAATTCGCACTTCGCTCTGCAGCGCTACCTCAACTTCTCCATGTCCGGCTTCGCCTATCAAGTCTATGACGATTATGTCCATTACGTCGACTCCGATCAAGTGCTGAAGCTAGTCACCCTTTTCGGCATTGGTGGCCAAGAAGTGGATGGATCGACGACACGCGCGCGAGGCCTCGCTGCCCTAGACGCCATTCTGACTAATACGGCTACCAGCATGACCAACTATATACGCTCCAGAATAAAAGTAGACTACGTCTATGGAACCGCCTTCGTCCAGCAGAACGTCGTCCACGTTCGCTGGGGGTGGATGGCCGCACCCATTGTCTTCGCCAGCGCCAGTCTGGTTTTTTTCGTGACCGTTATCATACTCTGCAGCGTTGACCGCACCGTGAAGCCGCCTTTGTGGAAGTCCAGCGTCGTCGCCACCCTGCGCTGCCTTGATCCGGGTCTGCACCATGAGCTAGGCGGCCCACCTGGTCGGATGGCCCCGAGTGGCGTCGCTGGCAAGCAGAGTGTACGCCTTATGCGTGAAGGGAAGGGCTGGCTGCTCGTTCAAGGCACGTCCACCAAGTCAAGCACGAACATATAACATATAGATACCCTAAACACATAAACATATAAACGGCTCAGCTATCTTCGGACATTTATTCTTCCTCATTCATGTGGTAAACCTTTCTCCTAGCTAGACTTTTTATGATGTACAGTGAGTAGGTCGACTACGCCAAATCTCCTAGCTCATAATATATGCCCAATTAATTAACTGTGAGATTCTAGATCGTAGCAAGATAATATTCACGCACAGTCGCGTGGTGAACACGTTAGTAGAACTTCTAGAATTTGCTAAACCTTATGTCTCTATATATTTGCTCTAGAACCAATAATACGAGAGACTAAGTTCAATAGATACCGCTAGTACTTGTCGCAGAGTAGTGAATTATATAATAAATCATAACCTTTAGCTAGGCCAAGGCTCGCAAGAGATAAATTTTATACGATCTATATATCACAAGAGCTACGGAGGAGATAGTAGCTCGCTAAATATCTAGTTATACAGGCGTGTATATTTATTCTTACGCTGTTTTCTTCGTGTTTTCGCCTTCTTCAAATAATGTCCAACCTCTGCCATTGAACAGCGTCAGTAGCCTCTAATTTTTTCGTCAATCCGAACGTTTTTGACTTCTTGTCGATATCATCAGCCCACTTTAGCTTCCCGAACCAGTCGTCATCATGAAACACCACTAGTCCTACCCTCCTATACTTTCCAGTGTTGATACCAGAGGTATACGGCACAAGTGCGATGCCCGTTACCAGCGTAGGCTTTTTGTTCGTCCTGTCATACTGCGCATCAGCAACCGCACAAAGGAGACAAAGAACCTCAACGGTTCTGTTTCCATTGAAGGTTGCCAGTGGGTCATCAGGGTACAACATTGCAGCAAGATCGTGAATTAGAGGCGATCTGGAGATTTCGTAGGTCGTTCCATGCGCATTTTCTATAATGCATACTTGGGCCCATTTCGTGTAGGCTTCCACAGTGATTGTTCCGCTCAACACTTGTCCTAGCTCACTTCGCGTTGTCGCAGGCTGCTCGACTTGACTAGATTGGTTAGGCAATTTTGTTACCATGTCTTCGCGAGGCGGAGATTAGATTCAGAAAGGGTGTGAGGGTTTAGATCCAACTGATAATACGGGGGAACTGTCAAGGTATCGGCGAGGATAAGATCGCTCAGAGGGTCTATCAAAACAAGTAAGCGAGGTATCCATGATTCTTCGTGTTTCGATGAAGATGCACACCTTTGACCCAAGATCTGATACGAGCGCCAACCCTGAGATTGCCGCACATCGCGTAAAGCTTGTCTTCAAAAAAAAAAACTGTTGGATTTTCTGAAGCCCACTGGTCGCTAGCAAACATTGATAGCACAACCGGGGCAGTCTTAGAGTCTTCGAGCATCTCTGTTTGCCTTCCATTACCTGCAAGCAAATGGGCATGCTCAAATGCCTCCCATAGCTTCCAGCACATTTTACAATCATTTCTGTTTTCCTTGAGGGATACTAGAGACTCATGGTGGGTATAGTAAACAAAGTCGCCCTGAATGTGAATATCCTCTACCCGGGTTTCATAGAGGGTCCAGCGCTCCAACAGGATGTTTTCGCACTTTCCGCAGAGCATTTTATCGTGATATATCAAGGAGGTGTGATGGCGAGGAATTATTATGAAGTGTTGAGATGCTTTAGAGAGGGCTGTGTTGCAGCCCGTAGGCAGCAACGCTCGCCGCGTATCTAATTCATTGCGTATGTGCACCAATAACAATCGGTACCCAGTTGACATAAAGCAAAAAAGAGAGGTTCCATTTACGTAGAATGTCTTACCCTGGCCCTAATCTTGACCGAAATCTTTAAACCTAACTATCTAAACGCCGTGTAAAGAAATAGGTCACGACCAAGTATTCCAAAATTCTTCTACTACTTTTCATTTATTTTTAGTCTCAGCGTAGGTCTAAACAATACCAATATTTCAGTGAGACCACATCGTGCAAAGGGTTTTCTATATTTGGAGGGTGGGATACTTCATGAGCATTGAATGTAAGAAATTAAAAAAAACGTAAAACCATACATGCGGATAGTGATACCACGTCTCAAACGTGCGTAAATTGACTACTCCATACATACTAAGTCTGGCACTCAAAACATTTGTATTTGCTTCTATGCCAGGCTCTTAAAGTGTATAATACAGTAATCAATATCGAGACCTTTCTGTCTGTGTTTGAATTTCTCTAAATGTTACAAGTGGTTCTAGACATCGCCAGTCTTCAGTTCGCCGTTCTTGCGCACTTCCCTTCAACTACCCCTTCATTCAAACCACTCTCCCCCCTCTAACATAACCAAAAAGGCACAGTTCGCCTCATTTCAGAAATAATGATACAGTGGGATTTCTCATAGTACAAGTGTTTGGGCATGCTGAAGTACCCGCCAGTTCCGGTCTATACGCCTATATTCGCAATCAATTACAGTCGTCATCTATCGTTTACCAAGTTTCCAGCGTGCAATACGTGTTTGGATCTCGTCCCAAGTGAACTCTTTCCGCTTGAGTCCTTCCTGTTCACCCTCTTGTAAAACAACGGTGGGAGCGCCGCTGCCGCCACCGGCGTTCTGGATCTGGCCGCCAAACATTTGTCTGGCTACCCTTCTGAGATCTTTGATGGAGACGGCTTCAATCCCCTGGCTCATTTCCTTGACTCCAATCTTGCGGCCGTGTATCTGGACTTGGCGACCGAGGTCCTCGAGCTCAACTAAGCGAGATTCGAGGTTCATGAGGAGGGCTGAGCGGAGTTGGTTCTTTGCGCGCTGGACTTCGCCTTCTTTGAGTGCGGCATAGCCGGACTCCTGTCCGAGGGCGTTGAGTTCACGGCACATCACCTCGAGCATTTGGGATACTTGAGATGGAGCACACGAAGCAGCGATCCCAAAGATACCGGAGTCGGAGTAGGAGTTGTGGAAGGCTGCGCAGGATTCCACCCAGCCGTGCTGGTTGAGCACGTTGGTATAGAGTCGCGAGTACATACCCTTTCCAGGACCACCGGCACTGAAGGAACCACCACCGCCGAGAAGTGTCTGGAGCGTCGCAACGGCATATATGTCATCAGAAGAGATCCCAACCGATTCGAAAGCAAGGTGAATGTGCGAAAGTCGGGGAAGCATGGGATTGAGCGGCGGGGGTATCGGAGGAAGGGTAAGGAATCCGCCAGTGTATCGTGCGGGTATCGATGTGTCGATTGGAGGGAAGTTGAGGTCAAAGGAGGTGTCAATGGATGCGTTCGAGGTGGCTGAAGTCGACAGGTTCTTGAAAAAGGGTATCTTTGAAAGGAGTTTTGAGGATTGTGGAGGGGCTCCCATTGGGGTAGGGTAGGAGGCTGTAAAATTCGGCTGAGTCTGGGTTCCATTGGGCGTCGAACTGTCTTCACCTAGGTCGATGAGTGGTGCGCCGGTGCCCTTTTGCATATCACCAAAGTATTGCTCCGTCCACCGGACAGCCGCCTCATGCTCAACACCAGCGAAGGCCACCACCATTCGCTCTGGCTTATAAAACTCCTTGCGGTATGCCTCAACTACAGCCCTATTGATGTGTGGAAGCCTTTCCTTCGGGCACAGCAGTGGGTTTCCTAGAGTGTTATCCTTATAGGCCGCGAGGTGGACAAGTTCGGGCAGGATCAACTCGGGCTTGGACCAGATCTCTCCAATCTCATAGTCAGCTGTTTCCAGTTGCTGCTGCACCTCCTCCTCGGTGATGAGCGGGTCGCGAATCGTCTCGGCGAGCAAGGCCAGAGCCGTGGGGACGGCCGAGTTGAATGTGGCGGATTGATACATAAAAGTTTCTCGCGATGAGGCGCACGAAACGTTTCCGCCTAGGGATTCCAACTTTTCTAGCATGCCATCTCCGCTCGTATGCTTGGTAGATTTGAAGGCCAGGCGGTCGACGATGTGACCAACTCCGCGCAACGCATCATTTTCGTACCTCGAGCCTGCGTCAACGAAGACTCCAATACCAGAGAAAGAGCCTGGCAGAGCTTCGGTGGCGACTCGGATGCCATTGGGAAGCGTCGTAATTTGGTCGAGTTCGACGGGATCCTGCAGCTCAACTGTTAGAGGGGACGTACATGAGACACATATGGGGTTTGGGGATGGCGTACCTTCTCCTCGGCTACGGCCGTGGCCAGCGTCCGCCTAGCAGCCCATGGCGCGGAGCGTGTGAGGGAGGAAGAGGATTGCCTGAGGCCGTGGGAGAGCGGTCGAAGAGCGTGAGACCGCAACATGTCCGGATAGCGTAGTCGAGGGTGGGTGATGGGAGCCGAGCAGAGTCGCAGCATTCCGCAGCGGATGGCTCCAAAATTTCAGACGGGATGATGACATAAGGAAGGCGCGAGGAGCGGTTGGGGGCTTGGCGAAGATGGGCGGCAGGGGGGGTGGTGGATTTGTGCAGCCAAACCGACTCGGGCCAGATGCAGCGAACAGTAGCAGACCATGCACCCACGATTCAAGGGCGAGACCATGGAGCGGGAGTAGGGGAGAGGGGGTTTCTATTGCATTGATCGTGACTCGAGCTATGGCAGAAAAAAACACCTGAACGCCTGCGCCCAGGACGGAGATGGAAACAGTAGCAGAGACGCATGAGAAACGGGAGCCCTTGACCTCACCTCACTGCAGGAGTGCAGGAGTGCAGGAGTGCAGAAGTGCAGAAGTGCAGAAGTGCAGGCCCCTTTTGCGCAGTCAGCCTTGCTTTGCAGTATATTCGACCATTTGACCACTTGACCCACAGCACCAGAGGCAGCAGTGCGGAGAAAAATACACGGCAGCACGCTAGGCAAGTGATACAATACAGGTAAGTGCGTACATACATAGGTGGTAGTCTAGGGTGGCAGGCAGACCGACTGCAGACTGCAGACCGCAGACCGGCCTCGAGCATGGGGCCAGGCCAACCTGTGGCGCGACTCTTTGTTTTTCCATGTTCGCCATTGCGGACTGGAGATTCGGGCCTGCCATGGTGGTATCTAGCCGAATCACGACCTGCGGAGTGCTGCAAGAAACACAGCACAGCAGCTTGCAATTACGGTGATAGGAACAAGGAGCTGCACGTGCATGCATCTGCCCAGGAGGACGGGAATGAGGGAATGAGGGAATGAAGGAATGAGGGAACGAGTAGCAGCAGCTTACTAGAGATGTTCTCCAAATATGGTTCCCAACGTCCCAGCGTCTATCAAGCGTCAAGCGTCAAGCGTCAAGCGTCAAGCGTTAACCGTGCAGGCCCAACAGAGAAGCGGGCAGACAGACGAACAAAATCGGACACTCTTTTAGCGTCCGTCTCCTTCGTTTCCCAAGCTCTGTGCCTTAGTTCCTCAGTCATCTCCATCCATCACAATCACTTCGCATCGCATCGCCCTTCAAATCCACCTCCACTAACCTCCAGTACCCTCAGTACCTACTCGCCCGCTGCTGACCAACAACAACACCTCGCCCGCCTCCACCCTCACCCTCCGTCCTCCGTTTATGCTTGGCTGATTCCAAAGTCCAAAATCTCCAATCGAGCTCCCAGTCCAGCTCCCAGTCCAGCTCCCAGTCCCACTCCGCACCCCCAGCCCCAGCAGCCCCCAGCTCCTCCATGCCTCGTCGTCTTTGACGCAGACTGCCTCAGACAATCCCACGCGGCCGCTCACAGGCAACTCCGTGCTGCCTGTCAAACACTCGCAAATTCCCGCTCTCTCAGCCGCCAAAGAGCAAAGAGGCCGGGGTCCACTTCACCGGCGCCGTGCATCCTGCGTTCTTGTTGCTACTAGGTGGTGGTATCCTCTCTCCCTGTTCCTTATGTTCACAACGCCTGCTCCCGCCGCCCCAACTGTGTCTGCCACTCCCGTCTCCACCACCTCCACCACCACCTCGTCCAACTCGCCGCGCTCCTCTGGTCTGCGCGGCGGCCTGTCCTTCCTCAGAAACTACGCCCACGGCCTCCACGCGCACTCGGCGTCGTCTGCCACCAGTCCACGTGAGGACTCACGGGGACCTGCTTCTGCTTCCGCTTCGTCTCAGAATCACAGAGACCTCCGAGATCCCAGGGCACGGTCGCGCGCTGCAACAACCACTTCCTCCTCCACCCCGCCCGCATCGCCCTCGTACGCCAGCTTCACGGCCTCTAGCCCTCATCTGTCCGCCGACCTCACCTCTAGCGACCTTGCCAGAATCCGCTCTGCGCCGCATCCTGACCCGGCCGCCGCACTGAGTAGCCCCCCTCCTCCACTGCCGACCATGACGAGGACGCGATCAGAGACGGCAGCCCCCCAACTCGCCGTGCGCAACCACAGCGGGCCTACGCCTGCTTCTACGCCCGCTGTCCCTGCCATGGACGGCTCTGATATTGCCACGGACGGCGCATCGGCCATGAAACACTTGCCGTCGATTCGCTTTATTCCCCACCAAGATCCCCGAGCCGGACGACCCTCCCTACAGTTTCCCACCATCACTCGCACTTTGCCCGACGAGTCCGCTATCATTCGAGTCGGTCGCTACTCTGAACGAGACAATCTTCCCGACGTACCTACCAACGTGCCCTCAGCCGCCGCGGTCGGCTTCAAGTCAAAAGTGGTCAGTCGAAAACACTGTGAGCTATGGTGCAAGGATGGAAACTGGTACATCAAGGACGTGAAGAGCTCATCGGGAACCTTTTTAAATCACATTCGCCTTAGTCAGCCTAATATAGAGTCGAAACCCTTCCGGATCAAAGATGGCGACATCATTCAACTTGGCATTGATTTCCGCGGCGGTGAGGAGATGATTTTCAGATGTGTCAAGATCCGCGTTGAGTGCAATCGTGGGTGGCAGCAGGGTCTTAATAATTTCAAGTATGTTCACACATCTAGGCAATCACGGCCTAGTGCATGAGTGTTGACTGCGATACTAACCACTACTTTCTCTCTAGCAAACAAACGCATCAGCGGTTACGGAACCTTGGTAAGGCCAAGAAAGACGGCGATACCGCTTCAACGCATACATCTGAATGTGTGATCTGCCTTATGTCCATTGCGGTAAGTTGTTTTCACTGTGCAACAGTGCCTCTTATTACACGAGTTGCTAACGTTTATCTGTAGCCATGCCAATCCTTGTTTGTTGCACCATGCTCGCATGTTTGGCATTACAAATGCATTCGACCCATCCTAAACGGTCCAACCTGGCCCAACTTTTTGTGTCCCAATTGCAGGGCAGTAGCTGATCTAGAAGCCGACGCTGAGGACCCAGGTGACTTTGAGGAATGGGACGACGATGTGGCACAGGCCAACGGTGATTCAACTACCAACGGGGAGAACTCACAGGAGGATCGCCACGTCACTCCGCGTGCCTCGGCCGTTCCCCTCAACGGAGAAGCTGCACAATCAAACGACCAGTTCAGTCTTAGGGACTTGCAAGCAGCCATATCAAATATGGGTATTTCAGATTCCCTAAATGGTATTGCAAATCAACCTGTTCCAAACCCCGAGACCCCGCAACGTTTCACGTCACCTGTCCCATCCTCTTCTGTCACCCAACCGGTAGCAATAAGTGTTTCGGGCACTAACAACGACGCCGGATTTTCACCAATTTTACAAAATGCTTCTCACGGACTTGCCGCCAATCACGCTCCTGAATGTCCCATGACACCGCGAAACGACGCTGGACCCTTTGTGTTAGATGGAAGTGCAGGACGAGCGTCAGGCAATCGACTGCGTGAAGGTGATGACGACTCGCCCGATACGAACAGCACCAACGCACCTACGCTGCCACCCCTGAACATAGACTAAAGCCCGCTCGCAACCTGATGTCATTATTTTGGAGGTAAATATGTTTATAATAACGGTTCTACTTGGTTATTCTTGGCATTTTCTGGAGTCTTACCATGGGGAATTGCTCGAGGCGCTTTAACGAAAGTCATGGTTTCTGTCCTTACCTTTTATCCAGCCATTTATATCTGCATTCCAGCTTACGCACAGGGAGGACATGAAGCATTTTGTTTTGCGTTTTGTTGGGCTTGTGGTGAGGCAGTTAATACGTCTGCTGCCGTTGTGGTTGTGAGTGAGGTGAAATGTTATGTGCTGCTTTTGTGGACCCGTTGTATGCCTGTACTCTAGTTCACGAAAGTTCTAGTCGTTTTATCCTTATCCTTATTATCATCTTCACAACTGTGCGTAAATCGAGCACATTAGTTTGAATTGCCCGGCCTCTCTTGTGTTGGTGTCGCTTTCTACTAATTAAGCTTGAAACTTGATAATTCTGGAATCCCTACTCCAATTGGGTCTTTCCGTATGCGGTCATGTGGTGAAGTCATTCACTCACCCACCGCCCCTATCTACACTTCGTCAAGAGAAAACGGTCGAAAATCCGATCCTGGAACCCTGGAATTTATCTCGAAGACGAAGCCAAAACCAAAAAAAAAAAAAAAGGGGGGGGGGGGGAACCCAAGCAGACTTCTTGGAACGTTCCCCCTAGGTTTTCTCTCTCTTCTTTTGGGTAGTTTACTAGACGGGGTTATGATGGCGAACTTGAACTTGGGGGAAATGATTAGGAAAGCGTATCACGGAGTGGAAGAGAAAGATTTATAACTTTCGTATGGGGCGTGCGAATGTAAGTTTCTTGAAAAATTGGAAATGGGAATGAACTTGTTTAAGGGGGAATAAAGTTAATAATTTTGAGAGAAAAAATCATAAAATCAGATGCTCGCTCAAATGAATCTACTTCGGAGTAGGTCGCCTCTTCCTTCTAAACACTCATTCGCACTATGCCCATGCAGACTTAACAAGAGGGAAATGATAGCAGAAAGCCACGCCCACATCTACTGGCCTACCATATCTACAATCCCTCACTTCCTACTCACCGTTCCTTAATCCCCTCCCCCAAACTCACCCTCTGCCCAGCTCCCTCCCACGCCTACTCAAACATCCCGCCCAAAGCTCTTCCTTCCCCAGTGGCTTTCCACTCATCCAAAAGCACCATAAGCTCCCTCCTTGTATCCTCAATAATACCATCCATCTTGATATCATTCTTGTCGTAACCAAAGGGATCTTCGAGCTGGAGGCCAATGCCCTCGATGCCGTAGAGCGTGAAGGCCACAACGGCGACTATGGGGACGCTCCACCAGCCGTAATCATCGACAACTGCGAAGGGCAGGATGCAAGCGAAGAGAGCAAGGACTTGTTTTTGGTGGATTCTGGGATGTATTAGTGGGGATGGAGGTATGTAGGGAGGAGGGATTTAAATGATATTTGGAGGGAAAGAGAATAGAGACATACAAATGTGCCACTGGGATAGGCGTTGTGCGAATCGTTTCCATGCGGCCATAGGCATCGACGAGACTGTTGACTTGGACGGTTATTTGACTGGCGAGCGGCGCGTGGAACCAGCCTCGGTCGAACCCTTTGCGGATGTAGGTTTCGACCAGAACGGTGAGTTGGAGGGGAAGTCCGAGACCTTGGTCTTCGTACCCCATTAGACCGTCTGGTAGAAGACTCACGTACTCGCTCTTTGCAGTGGGGAGGCCAGAATTTCCGTTCTCGGCGTCTCCTTCGGTGGGAAGGAGAGGAGATCGCTCGCTTTGGCCGTTTTGTCCACTAGATTCGCCGTGGTGGCTCACGTCGTGATCTGTGTACGACGGTCGTCTCGACGAAGCTCGGGACTTGGAGTAAGTTTGCTGGTGTTGAGGCATGGATGCTAAACTCGCAGGCGGAATGTTGAACTCGGCTCGCAGGTTGTGCTTAATGGCGTACAGTATTGCTATCAGGACCTTGATAATCTTCTCCGTGTCCCGCAGCGAGGCATCGTCGAGCGTGATGGAGCTCCCGTGAAGCCCGTCATTCTGCTTCACCCTTGAGTTGACAAGGCATATGCGTGTAATGTTGCGGACAGCGGTGCTGATGGTGGTCAAGCAGTTCCTACCAGTCCAGAAGCGGTCGTAGGAGGTAGAGTTGCGGAAGACAAGCATCAAGCCCACGACAATGGAGAGGGAGGGGATAATGGTGGCGGGCAGGCCTATGCGTCCATCGACATAATGGTCGAGATAGACAACCAGAGCTGTAAACAGTGAGTGCAGGATTACAGGTATAGCGATGATGCTGTGGATTGCTCCGCGGGCGAAGCGCATGACGAGGGGAATACGGCGGGGTTTCGCCCGAATGCTATGGGCTAAGGGGTAGGTAGGTCGACGAACGGCGTGAGGGGGAGTCATTGGGGTTTGGGGAGAGGGAGAGGACGACTTGGGGGGAAGCACGAATCGAAGGGGGTCTGATGAAGGCATGGCGAGGAGCTTATGTCTTGTGTCTCGAAGGATGCGGGCTTGGGACGCCTGGAATGCGGCCCTTTTCGAGCGACTCGGCGTTATGTTTGAGGCGGCAGAGAGATACAAGAACAAGTATGGCAGCACTGGCGGTATTGGTGGCACTGGGGGGAAAGGTGGAGGGCGCGGGGATGGAGTCGAAAGTCGGCAAGGATCCGAGGCCAAGGTCAGAGCTTCATGCAAGCGCCGGGGGGTTGCCATTGATGTCATTGGCAGCGGCCAATCGCTTCGTCTTGTCTCCAGGCGCGCGGGGGGACAAAAACATGCTTTTCTGTTCTCTCCGTGCAGGGCTGTGGGCTGTTGGTCCAGCTCTACACTGGAGCTTGTTGTGGAGGTGAAGCGTTCTCATCAGTTGTGTCACATGCGGAATCAGCAGCCAGAAGCATTCCGAGAGCATTCCGCACATGTAAGTCAGCATTGCAGCACATCCACATCTTCATGTGCATTTCAGCCGCATCGACGTCGCTGCAGCTGCCACTCACCCACCGCCCTTCTATCGATCAATCTCTCCTCGGCCGCACATCGCGTCGAGATAAGATAATTTCTTTTTCCCTCCGCTCCTAATTCACACACTACTATCCCCCTCAAAGAGCCGTTTTTCTTCCAACATTCTCGCCCATCGCCCATCGCCCAAAAACCCCACCCCGCAATGGCTGCAGACACGCATCCCACCACTACAGCTACAGCTACAGCTACATCTACAATTCCCTCGGGCCCCACCATAAACACCCAGCCGGCACCTCCAACCCCAGAAAAAGCACCTCAACCTCCTTCAACCCGTAGCCTCCCCCAAACCCTCCGCCTCTCCCTCCACCGCTGCCTCCTCCACCTCCTCCGCGCTACCGACTACAACCTCCTTCGCCTCACCAAACTGCTCTCCACCCCCACCGGCACCGACACCCTCCTCTGCACCCTCTCTTACACCCTCGAACTCCTCCACGCAATCTCCTCCCACATCCTAGACCACCGCCTAACAACCCTCGCAACTACCCTCGCCTCAAAAACAAACGACGTCCTCCTCCTCCCGGGCGAAACCCTCATCGCCAGTCTCCCCGCCCCACCCTCCACAAAAGCCATCGCGCACATCGTCGGCACAACCAAAGCGCTTGCAGCCGTAATCGCCGATTTCCGCATCTTTGTGCGACTGTGGGGTCTCGTGGGGATATATACTTGGGCACGGAGTACGTATCTCGCTGGGCCCTTAGCAGCGGATGCATCGGCGAAAGAGAAGCTTGTTAGACGGATTACATGGGCGCAGATAGTGTCGTGTGTTCTGTTTCAATTCTACGAGAACGGTGCGTATCTTTCGAGTAAAGGGGCGCTCACGCATGCGAGTTGGGCCGGCGATCCGGGCAAGGCGAGGGAGACGTGGTGGTGGATTGTTAGCTCGAGGTGGTGGGCTGCGCATGTGTTTTTGGAGTTGGTGAGGTTGGTGGTTTTGTGGAGGTATGAAGGGAAGGACAACAAGAAGGAAGGTGCCAAAGAAGAAGAAGATCAGGTGCTGAATGATGGCGAGAAGGAGGCTAAGTTGTTGGTGCAGCAGAAGCAAAGAGCTAATGAGCTCTGGTGGAGGGATCTTGTGAGTAATCTTGCCTATGCGCCTCTCACGTTACACTGGAGTGTACACGAGGGAAGCGGCTTCTTGAGTAATTGGGGCATTGGGCTCTGTGGTATGATTGCCGGTGGGTCGCTGTTGGTCGATGCTTGGAGGCAGACCGCATAAGGATTTGCGGCTTGATAGTAGTAGTGGTGGCGGTGGGCGATGAGGAAAAAGGCTCATCCTGTTTACTGCTGCTGCTGATTCATGAATATTCGACAATGGCCTTTAATAGAGGATTACGCAACGTCTCGAGCTTTTCTTCGCTCTGTTTATAGAATGATACCATAATGTATGATTGACCAACCTACTTTCGAGAACACACTTCTTGGTCGCTCACCGTTCTCAAGCATGAAAAAGCGATGCTCAAATTTTCTAGCACTGGAGATGTGAAATTCGGTGGGTAAACAGTTTCCAAAGTATTTCTTTGTTAGGGTTCTATCGACTGTAGATTTATGAGGATGGCAAATCGCAATGGCAACTGCTGACGAAAATAGACGCGGGCAATCAAAAGGAAAAAAAAGAAAAGCAATGACAGGAATTTAAGTTTAAGAGGTACATGGAATCTCTTGGGCGTCTGCAAATATATATTGGTATCTTCCAGCAACTCGAGACTTGAATTCGCCTGCTACACTATACATTTTAACGTAAGCATGCCGAACTTTTTATCCAATACGTGAAAACACCAAAAAAGCGCCATGGGATGCCAGAAATCATTGAACAGCATATAGAAAAAAACCACATTCTCAGGAGTACAAGTTTCCCGTTTCTTAGTTTCTCTTCGCTCTGCGGCTCTTGCCTAGCCGCTTGCTGGCGCCGCCTCCAGTCTTGCCTTTCATCTTCTTAACGGAGAAGCCTCGGCCGTCGGCGCTGGACATAGCGTCGTTGCTCTTTGCATGGCGCTTCTTACCGCCAAACCCGTATTTTTCGTTCTTCTTTTGGCGTTTCATGCCGGGCTTGCCGTCACTACGGCGGTCTGAGGTGGTGGCTGCGTTGTCGAGTTCGATGTCGAAGAGATCTTCCTCGTTGGTGTTTGTTACGTCGGCGCCTTGTCGCTCTAATTTGTATAAGCATGCCTTGAGAATAAAGTTTTTGGGTTATAAGGAACATACTTCGCTTGAGAAGATTGATCTTCTCCATTGTATCTCTCTTCTCCTTGGCACGCTCCTGCATCTTCGCAACCTGTACCTGTTTGCCGAATTTCTTCAAATCTCTTTGCCTCCTGGCCTCAGCAGCAGCTTTCTTGCCCGCGGCTTCATCGATCAATTTCTGTTTGATCTTGCCCATGTGTTCGTCACTCTTGACCATTTCAGCAAAATAATCCGCTGGTCGTGAAAATGGCACGCCTTCTTTCTTCAACCTTTGCCGCGCATCCTTGACTGATGACAGGCACTGTTTGTAAAAAGCGAGCTCACGGTTGAGGTCGTCTTCGATATCTGGTATCTCGACTGGTTCGTCGGTGGTAACAGACTGATATTCGGAGAACGCAAGTTTGGAGTACGGAAGCTGGATGCGTTTCACAGCGGCTGTTAAGGCGGCAGTGTTGTTGATCGTGAGGCGCTGGTGTGGAATTATGTCTCCCTTCTCTTCAGAAGCGACTGAATCGAGATCAGAGAGAGGGATGTCCTCCTCTTCGTCTTTGTCGTCTTCGCCCTCCTCTTCGTCATCCTCTTCCTCTGAGCTACCTTCACTATCGCTGTCCTCGAGACGTGAGAGATCTATCGCAGGTCGCTCCAGCATATCGTCATCGTCATCGCTACCGTCTTCCTCACTTTCCTCAGTTTCCCACTCGGGCTCTACTGGGGCTTCCGCAGACTTTCCATTCTGTTTAGCCTTTTTCGCTTTCCCATTAGCCTTCACAGTGACTTCCTCAGCCAATTCGACGCCACCATCCGACTCCTCTTCGCTGTCGTCATGTTCTGGGTTATTCTTTTGCTTGCGCTGTCTCGCTGCCTTCTCTTTCTTGCGCTGCTTCTCGAGAGGAATGTTTCGACCCTTGTGGTTGTCCAGAGCAACTTTCAATTTGCTGCGCGCCATTTTGAATCCGTCTCTGGCTGCGAATTGCGGATTTTGAGAAACGTGGGGAGTCTGCAGATTCGAAGTGGAAGTTGTCCAAGCTTCCAAAAATTATCGCGAAAGACGAAATCTTGGCGGAAGAACGCCTTAGCGTTACCGCTAGTGGCTCACCGCCTACGCATTGGGAAGGGGCCGCGGCGTGTGTATCACGTGGGGCTGCTCCCTACGTCCTTTTCGACTCTACACCACAACGACATTCTTAAGAGGTATTTGCATCTTCCGCTTCAGAGGACACGCAACGTTCATCCTCGAGTTTTCTTGTATATAGCCCAACGCATACACATCCCGAGAACGGTTTACACAACATGGCAAATCCCCCGACGTTAGCAGAACGCACCAACAGTGATACAAACGTAGGTTTACTCTCATCTTAAAGTGATGGGACTAACGAGCATGCCTAGGCTGCAGGCTCAAGTACCGACAGCTCTGCCGAACTTGCGCATGTCGTAGACGAACTTCTCAATCAGCTAAACACGAAGTTCACAAACGTCAGCAGCGAACTACTCGCGAAGAGTAAGTACCCTAACTTTGCCGTATGATTGACTCATTTGAAGGGTCTTTTGAGTGCCAAATTGCTTATACGATCTAACCGTGATCAGTGGATGATATGTCCAAGAGACTTGATAGTCTCGAAGCGACGATTCAAGCCAACGAAGGCAGTAAAGGATCTGGGTCGGGCAAATAAAAGCCATCATTATCCCATTGAAACATGAGTTGCCCTGGTAGATTCATAGGATTTTTGTTTCTTGCAGCGTTCTGTAATTGACCGAGTCTTACATGGTCTCACATCACATGTTCCTCAAATCCATAGTACCGTAGCTTGCGTTGCCCAGCACCTAGAGGGCCCCCACACGCAAGGGGCCGTGTTCGTCACACCAGTCTCGAGGGCTGCACAACGATAGACGAGCATTACAAAACTTTAATGTTGCTGAAACCCGAAGAGGGTTATAACGCCATTTCATTCTCATATCAATACATGTGCTAACGACGCCATGCTTTTCCTTAGTGTATCATTCAATCTAGTCCCTGTCAACAGGAACTGACCGTGTAGTATCATCAATATGTTACCCAATATCGTGTTAAGCCATAACCGTTTCAGTTTACAATTCGCTCTTGTCCTCATCTGATCCAAGGAATTTCTTCAGGATGTTGCTTCTGCTTGTCAAATCATCGAGCTTCTCTGGGGCCAAGTTGCCCTTGGAAATTAGACCCTGAAGACGCTTGAACTCCTTCTCGGCGTATCCCTGGTTGGCGCTAATCTTCTGGAAGACCTTGACGTAGTACTGAGCGTACTTGTCCTTCAAGTCCGCAGCAGCCTTCTTGACCTCCTCGACACCGTCTCCATAAGCGGCCGAGAACTTGGCAACGATGGTGTCGAGAACCTCAATAGTACCACCAGTAGCATCAAGACCACCGCCAACAGCACGGTGAGTACCAGCATTGGTGTTGATGAACTGGATGAAGTCGTTCTCGGTACGGCCGCCTTCGTAAGGAAGAGCCTCGGTGGAACCTTTCTTGAAGTATTTAATGGTGGGGTACGAAGAAACACCCTGTTCGGTAGCAAGGTCCTTGGAGTTCTCAGCTTCGGCGTCGACCTTGGCAATCATGACACCAGGCTCAGTGATGAAGTCATTGGCCAGAGTCTCCCAGGTTGGGGCAAGAGCTTTGCAGTCTACAGCACAATTAGTCCCACATTGTCTCCATCTCTATTATCTTTTAGGTAAAAACTTACGTCCACACCATGGTGCGGTAAATGCAACGAGCACGTCTTGGTCCTTTCCAACCTTCTCTTTGAAGCTGGTGTTGTCCAGCATGACGACCTGGCTAGGAAGCTTGCCTTTGACCTTGGGCTTAACACCAGTCTTGTCTGTAACCCACTTCTGTAAGCTCTCTAGATCTCGTCCGCCCTCATATTCAACTGGCTTGTCGCTCTTTCCGTCAAACCACTTCAGCGTAGGAAACCCCGATACGCCAAAGCGCTTGCCCAAATCTTTGTGGTTGTCCGCATCGACCTTTGCAATGCTGACTTTATCACTCGCCCACTGGAAGTTTGAGGCCAGATCCTCGTATGTGGGAGCAAGATTCTTGCAGTGTCCGCACCATGGTGCGAAGAATTCGACGAGCGCCGGCTTGCCGGACTTGAGGACGATGTTGTCGAAGTTCGAGGGTTCGAGGTCAATGACGGCGGATGCGGATACGAAAGCGGGCAGGAGGCCAATTGCCGCGGGTAGTATACGGGAGAACAACATTCTTGTGTGTTTACTGAAGCTTCAATAAAAATGAAAGCCTCAGGTGTAGGTTTTGTGAGGGTCGAGGAATTTTAGTCGGTGAGCTCTGGGGAGCTTGGAGCTACAGAGGGGTGGTGGCGGCGGGAACGTCTTGGCGGGAACGTGTCCTCTTCGAATGTTTCGGATACCTTTACAAATCAAACAATTATCGGCAACGCAGCGACAAATCAGGATTGGGAGCAAAAATGCGTCAATCTAAAAGCTTCGCCGCATGCAATCTGCTATGATAACTAAGTCCATTGCCATAGGAAGAAAAGTAGATCAGCACGTGTACATTACATCATACCATTTACTGCAGTCACTAGACACTATCATGAATAGATTCAAAACATAGAATCATTTTAAGATTAACAAATATCAATGTCTAACACATTTTACCTTGGGTATCAAACTCCCCTATTCAAATCTCCTCCCCCCAAAAAACCTTACCCATCGTAGCAGTTTTCACAATCAGTGCAAGGTTTCGTCTCCCTTTGACCTTGCTGAAAATAGGTGACCACGTCTTTGTCCAGAGTTCCATAGGTATTACTCATTTAGGTCAAGGACATTTTCCAGTTACTTCCTCCAGTCATTCCATAGCTTCCGCTGACAGTTTTCTCTTCGTTTTCCGGCTTCTTCTCTTCCTCCACTTTTGTTGCAGCCGCCTTCGGCTTCTCACTCTCGGCTGCCGCGGCCTTAATCTCCTGTGCAATATTCTCAATAGCTCTCTTCAACGCAGGTGGATTGGCGCCTTTGATTTCCTCGATCTGCTTGCCGTTCTTGAAAATCAAGAACGTCGGCATGGCTTGGATTCCGTACTGTGCCGCAACTTGCTGTTGCTCATCTACGTTGACCTTGACGAAGGAGACCTTTCCGGGAATAGAGTGCGCTGAAGAAAGCTGATTGTATACTGGCGCGATTGCTTTACATGGGGGGCACCATGTTGCGTAGAAGTCGGCAATGAGGTATGTATTTCCATTTAGCAGTGTGGTAAAGTGCAGCGGCGCGGTGATTTCGGCTGGCATTGTGGCGATTTGTTTAGATACAAGGACTTTTTGGCTAGAAAGTGGATATCTATCTTTCAATAGCACCGGATCTGAGTTGTGCGTATCGTTCTACAGGTGACGGTCTGCGTGAATTGGTGGGCGCTTTCTTTTCGAGTGGATTCTGTTGTAAGTAGGCTTCAAGTTTTATGATCTCATGAGAAGCCAAGGAGGTAACGATGTTATATAGAGGCCTTAGAATGGTGCAATATTGTGGAATCTTCTATGATGCTGAGGATATTACGATGTCTTACGGTGAAGTTCGGAGAAGCTTTGGAATAGTTTCTTCGTTCTCGCCAACACGAATTTGTCATCATTAGAGATGGTCACGTGTCTTTGACATTTTCCGCATCCGGTGTGACAGTGGGACATGATTTGAGATATGGACATATGCCATGTGAAATATTGTTCCATCTTGTTCCAGGACCCTTGTTTGCAATCATTCTTCGTCCGTTCGCGCGCGGCATGTTGACACAGCTAAGATAGACCCAGAGGTCGCCGCAGCCCTACGCATTGAGCATCATTTATCCATGCAAAAGCATTATCCATCCAATAAAATCTCTAGGAGCTACACTGTATAGCATTGCGGTAGTTCTTTCGGTATAATCTGTTCTACGTAAGACATTACGACCTCTCAATTCTCCATTAGGTTCCGAAAGTTCCGATTATGTCATGAAGGAGACTCCCGTCCGAAACGTGTTGCACTTCGGATCAGCTCATCATTTCATTCTACATCACATGGATAGATCCGCTGAAGCTGAATCCGAGGATCTGTTAGTCTCCTCTAATCAACTCAAGTTGAGGCGACTACATCTTACGATAGAATCATTGACTCTCCGCCCTTGCAAAGTCAGAGGCTGGGACTCGCAACGCACAATCCACTAATATCCTGTCAATAAACCTTTCATTTTCTTTGATTTTGTTTCTATTTGTTCCTTATGTGTTGTAAAGGTCTTTCAAATGCCTGCCGCATGATCGACCATTGTGGGGAATACCCGCACCTGTTCAGTCTACCTCTCTTCCAAAGCTAGGTATCAGGACTTGGTTACCATCTTCTCCACATTACGGAAATTAGCTATAATGAACGAAATTGTTTCTGCGGCTTTGAAAGACAGCCACAGCAAAACTATTGTCTCATCTGCATTTAGAGATACTCAATCCAAAATAAACTTTGCTAGTGGTTCATTTCATAATGATGAGATACTCAGATTGCTTCAGACTATGGAGCAATATAACTCATTACTGATAGGGGCGTGATTTGGAGAGGTAAGGCGGAACTCAAGTCACTGCAAGTGAATGTGCTGACCAAGCATGCCATATCAGTTCCGCGCGTTGATTTCAAAACCTCTCCGCATCAACACGTAGTTCGAGAACATCCAGAAAAGTTTATTGACAGCTATAGAATCGAATAAATACTGTAAGTTAGAATAGTGTTTGACAAACTAGCATCATACCTGTATTGGGACCTAGCATGTAAAGCATCTCAACAATGCGTACCATATAGAATGCACGTTCCCTTCTCCACGTGCTTGCCGCGTACTACTTCTCAGCCCACATTTATCTCTTGAGACGTTCCAAGCGATGCGTTGCCCTACCGGGTTAAAGCGTCAAAGCATCTTCGCTACGACTTCGGAACCTTCGTACGCACTCTCTCAGGCGCATATAGGTAGGAAAACAGTTGCAGAAGACTTATGATCGCACTTTTGCGGCTTCGAGCGTCATAGTTAACTGGAAAGCCCCAAGAACTACCCCAGACCCCTATCCAGGAAAGTGTGTCCTCATGAAACACTCCATGTGTTGAACACGTCCTGGTCTTGGCCCATGACTACCAGGATGTTTTGTTACGGCAGTTGTTCAACTGTCCCGAAAATGTCAAAGTGGAGGCCGCTAAACTTAATTGAATCGAGTTATCAGGTGGCTTGCCAGTAGATCGACCTCAGCGTTGTTTTGGGCAATGTCTGAGGTCTGGCAATAACTACCCACTTTCTCAGGCGTCGTCGTATATGACAGGCAACTAATCGCCCTATTCTTCCATGAGCCGGCCTCAAAATCCCCTCATTGCATTCTCTTCTCTCAGCGTATCTCTTGTTCTTCCAATCCTTTCGTATGATAATTGAAGTCTGCTGGCAGACTATTTCGTAACTTTCCCCTTTTAGTTGCTACTTTAGTCTATCGTTCAAGTCGAATTTGCTTTACGTCTAGCGAAAATGGGGTTCGGAGTTTTGGAAGATCCTCATATGGCTGCCCCTCCGGGCACAGCTACCATCGGCGACTCGACGAGCGTTGGTATGTCCCTTCGGGAGCCTGAATATGCTGTCTAAATTCTTACACCTCATTCTTTGCAGAGCAGTCAAAAGAAGAAGTAGATACTAGTTCCATGAAGCGCGATGGAGATATTATCCTCCAGCCCCAGCCTTCTGATAGTCCAAATGACCCTCTGAACTGGTAATTTTCAATATTTTGTATCAGCTGCCTTCTTTGCTTATATATTACTAGGTCTCGTGCATGGAAGGAATCGATCATGGTTATTCTAGCTTTTAGCTCAGGAGTAACTACTGCGTATGACGACGAACATCAGCACCAATAACATGTTCCGTTGCTAACCTCAGGAATGCAGTCTTGGACCCATGGTGACTCCTGGTCTCCCTCTCGTCGCGATGAAATATGGAGTCAGCTTGGATATGGCTTCAAGTCTACTCATTGGATTTCTCGCTTTCTGGATTGGGTTCACCACCTTTTTTACTGCGTCTGGCGCAAATATCTGGGGTAAACGACCATTTTTTGTGATCTCTAGTATTATTCTCTTGATCACCAATGTGTGGGGCTTTTTCGTCACCGTAAGCTATTTCTATCATCAATCCAACGTGCTTTCTAACCACAAAAACAGACATTCCCCTCGTTGGCTGCTATGCGTATCGTACAAGGTATCGCTTCAGCTCCTCTGGAGACACTCGTGACCTCTACCGTTTCCGACATGTTCTTTGTTCATCAACGAGGTACACGTCTGAGTATCTGGGGCCTTATGCTTGCTAGTGGTGTCCTTCTCGGGTACGTAGCTGGAAAGCCCTTTGCAATCCATGCCTATCAGGCTGACCAAAGGTTCGCAGCCAAACCATATCCGGCGCTATCATCGAGAACATTTCCTTTGAGGCAACATTTGGCATATCTGCCCTTATCTTCATTCCGATTGTTTTCGCCATGTATTTCGTCATAGTTGAGACAACATACAACGGTCCACGGGGTAGAACGATTGAGATTGAAGAAAAGGGAGCAGTGTTCTCCATTGACACAACCGAGAGAGAAACATACCTTTCAAAGCTACGTCTTTTTCGAGGCCGGCTCTCCAATGAATCATTCTGGAAAGGTGCTTGGAAGCCCGTTCCGCTAATCGCCTACCCGGCTGTACTCTTCTCAACTGTTG
This sequence comes from Acrocalymma vagum, assembly GCA_028476805.1. Classification (NCBI taxonomy): domain Eukaryota; kingdom Fungi; phylum Ascomycota; class Dothideomycetes; order Pleosporales; family Acrocalymmaceae; genus Acrocalymma; species Acrocalymma vagum. The sequence continues at coordinate 92,807 of JAQGEP010000060.1, forward strand.
TCTATGGATCTTACTTTACCTGGCTGCTTACAATTTCGGTACTGTCTGTCACTGCGTTCTCCTCTCCTCCATACAACCTTGGACCCGCTCAGGTTGGTCTCACTAATTTACCTCTTCTGCTTGTCGGTCTGATTGGGTCACCACTGTCCGGTTGGATGGCGGATGCAGTAGCGAAGTTCCTAGCTCGCAGGAACAACGGTATTTTCGAGCCAGAGTTTCGCCTTATACTCATGCTTATTGCAACTCCTCTGGCTACAGTGGGATTCCTTGGTTTCGGAATCAGCCTCCAAAATCAAGCTCCATTGGTTTGGCCCATCCTTTTCATGTCGTTACACTCATTGTCTGTTCCTTTTGCGTCACAAGCATCCCTTACTTATGTCATTGATTGCCACCCTAAAGATGCCAACCAGGCTTTTGTCACCATTAACTTTACAAAGGCTGTATTCACCTTTTTGGCAACGACATATGCAAATGGATGGTATGCGCAGGTTGGTCCACGTGGTGTGTTTGACGCTATTACGTTGATCAATTTGGGGGTCTGTACGTTGACTATCCCCGCCTATGTGTTTGGAAAGAGATTTCGTAGCATGGTAAGTGTAGTCGTTTCAAAGATCGCACAAATTTCACTAAGTTTTCCGTGCAGGTTGCGCGTAGTAGCTTTGGCCAGAAGCTCTCAAACTAGGAGTTTGGATTTACTCCATTGCTGGATGCAGCTTACTAGGCTTGACAAGAATTCGCTGAACCAAAGACCCGTGAACTGCAAGAGTTCGTTACCTAGCAATAGAATATTCCATTCTTTGATCCGCCCATCTATTCCGACCTTGCAATCCCTTTCCTTCGGAGCCATGGTCAAATAACTCGATTCTTGTGATGCTGTCGTTGAAGAGTTGAACCGTATCACAAATGTGGCCTATATGAAAGAGAAATGTTCGAGGTACTTGGAGAATCTCCTAAGAATGAATATATTTACCCTGTCTCAATCGAAAAGCCCTTATTCGTCCTGATCAGCACTTGTCTTCTTTGTACCATTCAACACATGTGCTTCTTGAGTCCCTTCTGGCCATAAAGCGGGCCCGGGGGATGTGTAATTGGTAATGCGGCTCCAAAATTCCGGGATAAGTACCCCTGGTGAGTCCCAATGGTAGCCTCCTGGGAACTTAATTGTAGGCCCGGGGGTGCCATTCCCGTTTCCAGTGACTTTTATTTGCGCACAAGATATGTAAAACTGCGCTTTGAATGGCTTGTGCGCAGGGTGTAGAGCAAGACCCTCCGCACGTAATAGATATTCTCCAGGGGGTGTCTCGGCTGGAAGCTTGAAGTTTATCGATCGAGCGCGGTGGGTTGCCCATTTCAAGACGCCTTCATTTGCCCCTTCGCTTGAGTTGAGAGAGTATGAAAGAGTATAGATCTTTGCCCAATCGCCAGAGCCATCATACTCAGAAGCTGCCTTCGGTGCTTTGGATAGGTACGCTTGGAATGGGCCGGGGTGACCTTGCGAGTCACGCACAGTGAACCCCACCATATCCCCAGCTGCAACAGTATAAGTCTGTGTATTCAAGCCAGAAGCGCCTCCAGAGTTGCAGCGGAAATCGGTTGAGTTGACATTCTCGAATGGGTGATTGGAGTTGTTAGTTTTGCGGATATACTGATAGGGCTCGCCAATAATCTGCCCGTTTATAATGAGGCGATCGTAGTTCCAATGAGCGAAAGAGGTAGTTGCAGTAGCTGCTAGTATGGCCCAGGTGTGTAGGAGGTTGACCATGTTGATGGTGTCTCTGATGAAGTCCTGGTTGAGAAAAACAGCGACTTTCCCAAACATACCGGGTTTGCTGGATTGCAATCAGTATAAATATGGGAATTTCAAATCCAACGTGACCAAAAGAGGTATCTTTTGCAACGGTTCATATTAAGTCAGGCGGACTGCCTGGCCGCAGTTGTGCTGATCGTTGTACGATTACTAGGATCACAAACATTTTGCCGCGTAGCCATAGGATTCTGATATTGCACGCACTCTATCATCTTCATAAGAATACATAGCCGAAGTGCACCCATACGGAATATCTTGCTAAATATACTTCTATGAAGCTTAGCAATTACTCGAATTGGAACTCGCCTACACGGTCGCGCTCATCTGAAAATTCTTAATATGACCTCGGGAGAATTCACCGCGAAGCGCCTGAGGCAATTTCTCCATGTTACTCAACACTTATCATTTCGAGCAAAAGCATACAACCGAAAAACCTAAGTTCTGGTTCTACCTTCTCTTACTAAAAAGTTTGTGAATGTAACTTGAGAACAAGAACTGTAGGTTGATACCTAGGTATAGCATGGGTTGACAGCAAGCAAAATCCGTGCAGAAACGCGAAGTTGCTGCGCACTTACTCGAACTTCGTTGAATTCGTCTCTTGCGAAAGGTAAGGAACCTCTCTTCGCATTTAAAACATATCATCTGCGCACTTTTGGTTTCTCCAATTAGTACTTCTCATGGATTTATATTATTTCAGAACTCGAAATTCAGGTCAAATGACCTTTCATTCTTTTATTACGATAGCATCTCATCTGATTCTATTGAATAATAAATTTTACTGCTTTTAAGGCTCACACTGTGGATTTCAATATTAAACATTTTCAGAGCGCAGATTGCCTTACATAGTCACGGTATGAGCGCCGGATGCGAGGCTTGACTTGAGACATGATTGAGAAGTGATTTAATTACTATATCGACCCTACAATGCTTGTCTCAGGCATCTCATAAGAACCATTGTAGCAAAATGGTGTATCCGATCTTTACCAATCTCTACTTGTTTTTACTCATTCAAAACCATCAGTTATAGACGGAATTACGGTAAGTCCACAAAAACTCCCTCAATCTTTATATTCCGGCTAAAAATGCCGCGTAACTACTGTGTTTCTAAATGCAAGGCTATCTGCTGGCAGATGAAATTTGATAATAATTGTAAAACTGCTCAAATACGGAATGTCTCTGAAAGTAATAGATAAACAGCACCCAGGCTGAAGAACATCGAGAGTTTTACGAGGTAAGCAAAAACCCCTGCTCTGTGGTTGAAATGATAGGGAAGAGTGCTGGGCTGTGACATTATCAAAGAAGATGATTTGTCATTATACACGGAAAGCTCCACGCAAACGGCCACTTCGATAGGACTGTCCTGTTGTTTGAGGTTGCAGCCCCATGAAGTATCACTGGTCAGACGGTGCCGAAAGCATATGATTGGTATTTCAGGAGAAGGGCATGGTGGATGTTGACAACCCGAACATGAAACACTAAAGTCGAATGATAATAATGTTCAAGTCAAGGTTATCAAGGAAAAGCTCGATTACTAAAACTTAGAGCATATGCAACTTAAGCAAATGCGGTAATGGGGGCTGGAGGTGAGACTGGGGCACAAAGCGAAAATGGAATCATGCATACGGCGTAGCCGATTGCTGCAACGTCTCTCCTATCCGTCAACAACCAATAATGCTAGGACAATATCATGCTCCAAGACTACTTGATAGAGATAGCCCCAAGTAGTGTAAGATATGAAACAAGTGAAGAAGTCAGCCGAGGCTGGCCCCAATTAGTGATGAGGCTGGGGATGCCGAATGCAGGGTGAGGCACCCGGCTTCATCCAGATTCGTCTAGATTTTATGTATTTTAGAGGTCCGTTCAGCGGCAAGGCTTATCGAAGCTAGTCTTTGGTTGTATGACTTATTCTATGATTTGACACTGCATGGTCTTTAGCACCCGCATCCTAAGGCTGTATGTATACTTTCATTTGATCATATTATGCGTAAATGCTGCGGTCACAAGGGAAGTTACAAAGTTGGAATCAATACACATAGATGGTAATGTGGTGTTTCAATAAAAAAAAGATAGCACGCTCTCATACAGAAATGTGTTGTAATACAGATTCGCTACTGATACAGATTTTCATCCCATACATGTGGAAGCAATTAATCCCAAGTTGCACAATTACACATAAAATACAAAGGCCGTTCCCTGAAACGAAAGTGTCTTTTCCGAACCCCGAAAGTTCCGTCATATCTTACAGGTTACGTTAGGAAATTGAGTTCTCATCTCTTGCCTCGCGTACACGGAAATAAATTATCCTGTCGAAGTACCGTTTGTAGTGGCCACATGATGCTCGGAGAAGTACTCCATAGGAGTGTGCTGAGATGCACCCAGAAGCTCTATCTGGTGGTACAACTGACTGCACGTACAGCCGGCGGAAGCCGCAGTTCCGGCTCTGATAGAGCTCGTAAGAGTAAGTGGGTGCTCTGCTGAAGAGGCTTGTTGAAATCTTTCCATAGGATCTGCGCCCCCCGAACCAGGCATCTGAAACTGGAAGATGCGTGAGTGATATGGGCAATTGATTTCAACTTGGTGAAACAAATTGTTGTCTATGAAACTTGGATTAGCACCATATATGAATTGTAGAAGTCTTTAGTCGTACAGTGGACTTGAGAAGCACTCTGATGAGAATAATTCAAGTGCAATGAAGGTTGTCCATTGGCTATGGGCTGAGTCCCAGCTTGAGGAGGTTGAGAAGGTGTATGTGAAGTATGCGGGACGACAGAAGGCTGGCTATCTTCGGATTAGCAAAACATGAGAAAATGATAACTTAAGGGTTGGAACTACCCAGATTGACTTTGGCGGGGAGTCGGCTTTGAGGCATTCTGCGGCGCCATAATGATGATATATCTGAATCTCAAAGAGCGGATTTGACTTTTCTAATGACTCAATTGCCGTTGCTTCTATCGTTGAACTGGGGAATCCGCAAATTTATACTCGCCTGCTTACTATGATATAGAAGTAATGGCAATGGGAAAAGCAAAAGGAGATTCTCAGCGGCTACCACATGCAGCAAGGCATTCGAGGGCTGCAGATAGAGAACAGTGATCGTCGAAGCGAACCACCTTCGTCCTTCACTGCAGGTGCCAGGGTGTGGTGTTTCATATTTCCTAGCTGTATTGGTATCCGTAAAGTAAATACCTAGGAGTGCGTGGGTATGGTCAAGTGCATGTGTCAATGTGTCAGTGTGTGGGTGTGGAGATAGACCGTGCCTAAGCATGACAGCCAAAGATGTTGAAGGCGTCGGCCGACCTTGCGGTTTTAGGATAATCAGGAACCGCGTAAAAAACCTACTTCTCCTAACAAGGGTAGCTTTGAACTTCCGATGGGATGGCGTTGACACTTGCTTGCATCTGAGCTCGAGCGTTTCCGCGGATGTGGTAAGCCGTGACATGGGTGAGGATTTGAGGAGCTGAAAGTGCGCTTGACTGACTGCGTTCAAGTTGAATTCGTCACGCACACTGCTTAACCTAGCAAGGCTGAGAGACCTCTTGCTGATCCCCGTACCTGGCATTTCCTTAAACCGTTGTGGTCCACACGCTGAACCTTGGTGTACCTACCTATGGCAGCTTGGGGTCACGGATTATTATTCGAACTGCGGCATGGTGAAAGAGGCCGGTTGCAAGGACATTCAGGGGTTGTTTACGACGCAGCCAAGCGCTGTGGATGGCTAGGCGTGGTCAGTATACTGGAACTTTGGTCTTGCAGCTCCTTGTCACCATTGGCTGATCTTGAGGCTTTCTGGGGGCACATAATGGGTTCAATCTGGTTTTCTATCCTGGAGGTCATTGGCCTTCTGTTCGACTATGCTCTGTGGAGCTATAGATCGAGAAAAAGCACAGTGATCTATCATAATGTTGAGGTTAGTCATTATGGCGCGGCGCTTGAGGGGCACATCTCCCCGCACAGCCAAATCATGGGGAAATATCCCACCGAGTGGATGCGATGCCACACTGCAGGCTTAGTTGTATTTCCAGGTCAAGCCAATGAGCCTAGCATGCGGAAGGTCCCGCCGCTGCTAAGGTTGCGTGGGGGTGCCTTGTTCAACGATCGGTTACGTGGAATGGGAATGGAGCATACTGACTTGCAGAAATTTCTGCAATTGGCTTGCGATGGACAGCAGTGTCAGCCGTGCCGCTCGGGTCGCATAGCTCCAAAGTCCCAAGATTTAATACGAATCAGGCGAGAGGCAGCAGGTCTCGAAAAAGTTGCGTCCAAAGGCTGAACCGGTTTGCGGCACTAGCCTTGTGACGAACATCTCATAGATATCTTTTCATACCGAAATTGGCAGCCTTGTATGTCGAGCAAGGCTCACATTTCACGCACTGCGATTAGGTTTGGGGCCAGGACCAGGGTATTTTGGCCGGGGTGCACCAAGCAAAGTCGAAGTATGAGGAAGCCCCCATACGTGGTTCGAAGTGAGCGGATCATGTCCGGAGCGCCCATGCTACAAACAGGGGTTTAGCACCCTTTGCTATCTTCAAAGAGAAAAGACTTACGAAATGTATATAGAGGATTTGCTTTCAATTTGCAACCGAGCTGTTTGATTCTAAACTCCCAGTGCTGTTCACTTCCATTTCCTCTTGTTAATAGACGCACAGTCGTACATGCAGATCACCTGGCCTAGTGCTTAATGTCTCAACCGTATGAGAACGCGCCAAACAGGGTCTTTGTTCCAGAGACACACCGGTGAGGAGCACAGACGCTTCAAATCGATGTGTGAATTGAGTAGTTCGCGGGGGGCGATTCCACATCCATGTCTGGAGGCGCTTAATTACCTGCTGTGAGTGGGCACGTCCTTGGTGGGGCGCATAGTCGTCGGCTTCAGAACTGCAAAAAATGGGCGAATCTTCCCGAAACAAAACCCCGGGCCTAGCGCCATGAAGCCAACGGTATCAGTGAATAGGTAGGTTCTGCTGAAGCTGGCTAATGGATGGATGTCTACGAACGCCGGACAGCCATACTAACGCAGATGAAAATTCACATATTGCGGATCTACAGTCCCGCGGAGCGCCTAGGTAGACCCTAGTGCACGGTAGACCTAGTGCACGGTAGAGACGCCAGGCCACGCACTGGCACTCTCTCGATAATGATATGCTTCAAACTTATTGGAGAGGCGTTCTGGAAAGTTTCTAGAAAAGCTGCCGAGTGCCGATAATACAAGGGGGCCCCAACTTAAAAGCTACAAGCCCCCACAGCTCTGCCTTTGCGTCGGGGCCATTTATTGTATCACAAACCCCCCACGGCTCAACCTTAAGTCCTTGGGGGCATGGTGGGCTGGGTGCCGCACAGACTTTGATGGGATCGCTTCTGGAATCGGCACCAGGGAACCAACCTGGCGTTACAGGTTCTGGTTACAGTTCTAATGAAGAAATTGGTTTGGCTTGTCTTCGCTCTTCTCCTGTGAGGCTGGAACGCCAAATGCTCTCGGCCTCGAATGAAGAATAGGAGAAGGAGATCAGTTGACTGGAGTCACAGGGACATGGGTCTGTTCAATGTCCAACTCTCCGTAAGCCACATCATCGGCACGTAATTTCCTGTCGCTGCTGTGGGGCAGCCTTAGTTGTGTGGCCGGATAGGATACCGAGCGATCTGACCATTGGTAAAAACTTGGAAATGAAGGGACACACTGGTCAGTGGATGTGGTGGGAGCTGGGACTGGATGAAGCTCTTTCCCCAGTAACACCCCTGTTTCTGGAGAGGACACCACACCGCCAGATAGTTCAAGCCTTGCCGGTCAGGAATTTTGACTCGCATTTGCAGTCACTTGGCTGTTCTTAGATAAACATGCACGGCTGAGATTGTCAAATATTCCACTGATTCGGATTCAGGTAATTGATTTATCTCGACAAAAGGCAAGACTGAAAGGAAACCCTTGACCCTAAGACATAATTTGCGGCGTTGTGGACACCGCCAATATGATCAGCCATGAAGGTACTGTAAGCACTACCATGATCCTACGATATGCAACTCGCTGCATTGGGATGAATTGCCACGTGTGAACATTTGGCGGCGTTAACATAAGCAGGGAAAGGGTGCGCCAGGCTCGAGCCTTGGTGACTACTCTGCAAGGCTAGCGGACGTGACGCAAGCTCAGGGGAACGCACCTCGTAATCTTGGCCACCTAGGGTATGCGGGTGCCAGGGCTGGGTAGTGTAGTACAAGAATTTCAGCAGCGGAGTGGGGGAAAGAAGGGCCTGGAGAGGCTATCCTGTTCGAAAGCCGTAGGTGGAAAGAAGCTGAGATAAAGTCTAGCCCTGTTTAAAAGTCAATGTTGTTGGTCCCGTGCATTTGTTTGGGGAGGAGACTGTTTCCTGTTCAAGCGACCATCTTCAGAGAAGGTCGAAGTGCGAACTAGCATGCTTTCAGCTGATCAAGGGCTTCAGCTGAGCCAGGAGCCCAAGCAGATGAGATGGGTGTCAAGATAGAACTGGAGTTCGAAATGTTGGCCGATAAGAGAGAATTCTACTTGGGAGCAGATATTCCTCTTTCCCAACGAATTCCGAGCAACGAGCAAAGTTCAGCTCATCGCCAAAAACCCCACTCAGAGTGGTAGATGGTGATATGAGCTCCTGTTGTTTATATTCGTATGCTTCAACGGGATCCATAAAAGCAGAGGATAGAGAGCATGAACTTGTAGTATGCTGCCGGGCCGTTCCAGATTTCCGGGATCTGGCTCGTCGCCGTGAAAGACTATCCACTAACAGCGGAATTTGATGAACCATGCGAGATCTTTGAAGCTTTACCGCAAGCTGATGGTGACGATGATTGAAGTGCAAACATTTGAAAGGCCGACAGATTCACTATGGCGCCGCTAATCCAGAACTAGCCTAGTCCACGGACAAAGATCCCCCACAAGGATCAACGTCAGCTAACCCCCGCCAACGCTAAATAAGCTCCTGTACTGAAAGCCGATAATATCCTCAACACTTCAGTTTTTTCTTCCATGCCAATTATCCATTCAAATATGAAAGAGACTGAAATACAGGCAGCACATAGTGTCAATGGCACCAATAGTACCAATGGTACCAATGGTGTGACGACGCATGGCCCCAAGCTAATGTGGAGACACTCTTCCCCACACTCTACCCCTTTGTTCAAGTTCCTAGAGACTGTGACCAAGAAGTTCGATCTTCAATTGGAATCCTACAAGGAGCTCCATCAATGGAGTATCGAAAACATTGACCAGTTCTGGAGTGAGATCTGGGATTTTGTGGGTATTCGCGCCCAAAGCAAGGCATCATCGGTCAGTTAGCTCTCAACTTCTTCACAAAGAGATAAGATCTAATAGATAGCAGGCTGTTGATCAAGATGCTCCAATGTTCCCACGGCCAGCGTTCTTTCAAGGTGCAAAGCTCAACTTTGCTGAGAACCTGCTGTTTCCTACGCAGGCAGTTGACCCTGATAGCCCTGCTGTTATCGCTGCGACAGAGACTACTCGTGAGACAGTGACGTGGATTCAGCTAAGGGAAAGGGTGAAACAATGTCAAGCAGGACTCCTCGCCTTTGGTCTGAAAGAAGGAGATCGAGTTGCTGGTTATGTTGCGAATCACACCAATGCACTAGTTGCAATGTTGGCTACCACGTCCCTTGGTGGCATATGGACTGCTGTAAGTCCGGATACTGGAGTTCATGCTGTTTTGGAACGACTGCGGCAAATCGATCCTACAATTCTGTTCTCGGACAACGCAGCATTTTACAACGGACGAAGCCATCCAGTTTTACCCAAGGTATCCGAGATAGCAGCTGCTCTTCCTTCTCTAAAGGCTGTGGTGGTATTTCCTACTGTTCCATCCGTGGATTTTTCCGTCGACTCGATAGAAGTACCATCAGGGAAAGCCTATGACTACGCCAGTTTTGCTTCCCTGCAGCCGGCGACGAGCCTGGTGTTCAAGCAACTTTCTCCAGACCACCCAGTCTATATCCTCTACTCGTCAGGTACTACTGGTGCGCCGAAATGTATTGTCCATGGTGCGATTGGAACCCTACTTCAACACAAAAAGGAGCACATTCTCCACTGCTCGATCACTCCACAGTCACGTTTATTTTACTTCACGACATGCACATGGATGATGTGGCACTGGCTCGTGTCCGGTCTTGCTTCAGGAACAACGCTGGTACTCTATGATGGGTCGCCATTCCGTTATCTTGATCCAAGCGATCCTTCAACTTCAAAGCCAGATGACCTGGCAATGCATCGCATCGTCAATGAGTTTGGCATTACACACTTTGGTACATCTGCCAAATATCTCTCTGTCCTGGAGCAGAAAGCTGTTTCTCCTCAACAGGAAGGCCTCAGCCTCAACACCCTTGAGGCGATTTACTCTACCGGATCACCCTTGGCACCTTCAACCTTCAACTACGTATACTCCGCCTTCCCCTCGACTATCAATCTAGGCAGTATTACTGGAGGCACGGACATCATATCACTCTTCGGTGCGCCAAATCCGCTTCTCCCTGTCTATGAAGGCGAAATCCAGGGACCAGGACTTGGAATGGCAATCGCTGCCTACGATTATACAGCCACGGACGTTTCTTCTACTGGAGAGCCAGGTGATCTCGTCTGTACGAAGCCTTTCATATGCCAGCCTGTCGCATTTTGGGGCGAAGGTGGCGAGAAGAAATACCACAGCTCCTACTTTGACAAATTCAATAACGCAAAGGGAGAGCCTATCTGGCACCATGGCGATTTTGTGCGCTTCAATCCTGAAACGGGAGGGCTGTGGATGCTAGGGCGCAGTGATGGTATTCTCAAGCCATCTGGTGTTCGATTTGGGTCTGCTGAGATCTATAACGTGGTGCTGGAACACTTCGCTCACGAGGTGGCTGACGCTTTGTGTATCGGCCAGAGAAGAGAGCAGGACACAGATGAGACGGTGGTGCTCTTCCTGAAGATGATGGAGGGGAAGATGCTCACTTCTGAGCTGGTCGATGCGGTCAAGTTGGCGATTAGAAAGGCATTGAGCGCAAGGCATGTGCCAGGAATCGTGGATGAATGCCCAGAAATCCCATTTACCACCAATGGTAAGAAGGTTGAAGGCGCTGTTAAACAGATTCTTTGTGGGCTGAATGTGAAGACATCCGCCTCTGTTGCAAATGCAGGGTGCCTTGACTGGTACAGAGAGTGGGCTAGAACTCATTAATACAAGACGAAGTAATAGATTGGATAGATCTCTGGGTAGCCATAAATAGTAGTAGGTAATACACCATAAAGTATCATTATCTTCGGCGGCACAATAGGTACCTGCCATCTCTTCTTACGCCCTTGAGCTGACAGGAGCCAACAAATGCCTGAGCTTCCCAATTCTTATTTCTCGGACGATATTCAACGCGAGAGCAGAAGATGATACCTCATGGATCGGATGCTCAGGGATCGGAGTGTCGGCTGGGCGACTCCGGCGATAAGATTGCTTCGCAAGCTGATGAAGACCTAGGCCTAATTACTACTCACATGTGGAGCAGACCAGGCTTTAGCGAGTGGGGAATCCTACTAAAGCATCGAAACTGTTCCTAGGAAACTCTAGAAAGATTTGATAAAGTATTAAGCTCTGAGGCTCAAGCAACTTGGCCATGATGGGCACGTCAAAGGTTTTGAAATTGTGGGGGATAAGGAGAGCGTTTGCTACAGTAGCCGGGCATCCGTGGAAATGGTTTCCCGAGCATCCGACCTAAAATGACTCTGTTTAGGCCCAAGCTCCATACAACTCTGCCATTTGATAGGTTCATTGAAACTGTATAACTTCTTATTTCGACATCGCTTATCATGGCGTAGTAATCTTATGCTCCAGGAAATCGCCCATCCAGAGGCTACGCCAATTCTGGAAGCCGGGGTTCCGGGGGCTAGCGTGGAGATGAAAAGCTGGGGTATTTTGTCTCCAGGGGGTTGAATCTATCCAGGGACATATATATATGGATTGTTTTACTATGACCCAGTTGTTTGGTAGTACCTAAACTATTGTGCATATTTCATCGTCAGTCCTGCCGTGACCCCTGAAACTGACAAGAACACTTCAACGAAAACATGGCCGACGAAGTCAAACCGTATTCTGCCGAGATCGAGGAGGTAGCCAGCAGCAAGGAACAAGATGGCATCAATGTGGTTGGTAGGGATGCAGAGGAGATCGAAGCTGGATACTGGAAGTCTCCAAAGTTTCTTGGAACTTGTGCTGCTATCATCTTCTTTGCGAATAGTTTGTTCTTTGGCTACGCTGTACCGGTACGTTACATGGGTACAAAGGCTCTGTTGACAGTCGGTCACATTTCTTAGGTGAGCATTTTAGGAGTCATTGACGCCGATCTGGGTTCGTGGTTTCTGTATATGCCTGCGATGATTTACAATCTAATGGTGTCAGGACCCTCAGGTAACATTTCCCTCGTAACCTTGATCAACACCTTATGTCAAGGTGTGATCTTCCTTCTTGTTGGATCCCTCAGCGACATTTTCGGGCGCCGGTACTTTATGATTGGAGGTCAGCTCCTGGGCCTCATCGGATCTATCCTAGGAGCTACATCAAAAGATATGAACATGCTGATCGGATCTACGGTGTTTATTGGAATCGCAGCAGCGTTCCAACTATCCTATCCACTACTTGTCATGGAGATTGTCCCCAACAAGTACCGAGGCTGGAGTCAAGGTTTGATTACTCTTCTTTGTCTTCCAAGTTTAGGATTTGGTCCCATCATCGGCCGCAGCATTGTTCAAAATGTGACTGGCTCATGGAGGTAGGCGGATTAATATATCTTTAACACTTCAATCAAACTCACATCAGATCCTAGGTTCACTTATTGGGTAGCAGCCATTGTCAACGGCATCTCACTGGTACTCTTCATCCTTTTCTATTTCCCAGCCACGTTTCGCGAACTACAATCCCGCAAGTCAAGAATGCAAGGTCTCTTGGAAATCGATTACATTGGTTTTTGTCTCTACGCAGCAGGAATCATCTGTCTTCTACTGGCTCTCAGTATGACACCCTAGCCCAACGCAATTTATCGAGCTAACAAGAAACCTTCAGCCTGGGGTGGCGTAACCTACCCGTGGTCCAGTGCGAGAATTGTTGCTTTGCTTGTCGTAGGAATTATAGTCATCATTGCATTCTTCGTATACGGTAAGCTATGTGCACACCATAGTAATTTAAGTTGTTCTAACTTTCTGCGTCAACAGAAATATATTTCCCTCCCAAGCAACCGCTTCTCCCCGCATCACTTTTCAAGATCCGCAACTACACGATCTTTGTCATCATAGGCTCCATTGCGCAGATGAGCTATTATGCCTTGAATATTTTTTGGCCACAACAGGCTGCGGCGCTATACACCACGAACAATATCACAATTGGATGGATGGGCGTGAGTTTTTGTTTTTGAAATGAGGCTTGTGGAAAAGACTAACGTTACCGTGTTAGTGTACTACTGGTGTTGCGTTAGCAGCGGGAGAAATCATTCTTGGTCCGCTGTTCAAGCGGATTGGACATGTCAAAATTCAGCTCATTGCCTCCACGGTTGGATTATGTCTATTTGGTGGGCTGATGGCTTATGCGGATGAAAATAGGAAAGACCTTGGCATTGCAGTACGTTCTTTCGCTTTAAGAAACTTTGGCTGGGTCTAACATTTCTTAGTGCACAGCGATGACTGGATTCTTCGTTGGCTGGGTTGAGCTCGTGGCAATTGTTGGCGCAGGTCTGGTGTAAGTTTTTTGGATGTGTGCTTATATCTTCGAATGTATCTAATGGTAACAACAGGGTTCCACCCGAGACCATTGGCGTTGCCCAAGCATTCTTTGGATCAACACGAGCAGTTCTGGGAACAGTCTCCTGTAAGTGGATTATCTTTGGTGCCAGTCAAAGGAAGAAAAAAGCTAAAAGCGTTGCAGCAAGCATTTATCTCGCTATCTACCAAAACCGCATCAGTACCAATCTCCCAGCCAAGATCACTTCATATGCGCTCGGCGCTGGTTTACCTGATTCAAATGTCCCGGCACTCCTCCATCAGTTGGCTAATGGAACTGCACCTGCTTTCTCTCAGGTCGAAGGTGTTAACAGCACTATTCTCTCAGCCATACTTGCAGGACAGAAGAATGCTTACTCTTCCTCATTCAGCACTATATATCTAAGCAGTCTGGCTTTCGGAGGGACCGCCCTCATCTTCGCATTCTTCACGACTGATGTTGATCAGTATTTAACGAGCTTTGTCAACAAGACTGTTTCCGGAAAGCCAAACCGCGAGGATGAGAAGCTTGAACGAGCATAGAATAGGAAATTGCCGGTTGATTAGATAGTCACTCCATGTAACCTCAATTGTATTATACACGGAGCTTTTTGTGCATAGCTCTCGATATGATTCTCATAATTCACAATCCCCAGCGGAACCGTGGGACCATTTGCACAAGGAAGACTTTTATTGAACCAGAAAGACATATTCTGATCGAAACATGCGTATTTCATACACGCACCTCCACCAATTCACTCCTTCATCCCTATATCCTTCTCTTCCTTCCCTTCTCCTCTTCCACTACCCTCACTTCCCCCACCCCCAAACAAATTCTCCCTCCTCAACCCCAACCCAGCCACCAACCCAACCACCCCAGCAATCAACACAGGAAAAAAACTCCACCTCAGTGCCTCCACAATACCCCTCTCGACCGCTTTCCTAATCTGCTCCTCCAAAATCCCCTCCTCAAACACCCTACTCTTCGTTCCCGCCAGCGCACTCCTAATCTCGTCGTCCGAGAACCCAAGACCGTTGAGTGCGATTTTCGCATTATGGAATCCGACATTTTGGAAGATAAGCGCTGTGAACGTGAGAGCAATGACGCAGGAGCCGATTTGCGCGTTGTTGAGGAAGCCGATGGCGTCGGCGACGTGGTTGGGTGCTTTGATGGATGCAATTGAGTATGCGGCTTGTTGGGCTAGACCAGTGCCGCTGGCGATTAGAATGCTGTAGCCGTAGATGGCGCCGGATGATGTTGTGGGTTTGAGTGTTGCGAAGAAGAGTGCGCCGCCGATGGTGTTGAATATGCTGGATACGACGAACCATGGCATATAGTACTTGAATTTAGGCATCAAGGCGCCGTTTAGGAAGATACATACGATGTTGAAAATCACAAATGGGAGAAGTCGGACTGCGGACGTCACGGCAGTCTCGCCACGCGTGAATTGGAAGAAGAGTGGAATGTAATATAGTGGGATTGCGAGGGCGGTCGGGAGACATGACTGCAGGACATAGAGCAGTAGAAATGTCCTGCTGCGGAGAAAGCGCACTGGAAAGACGCGGTGTACTTCTGTAGTGAAGACACAAAAGCCTTGCTGAAGGGCGAAGGCGATGATTAGCACGCAAAGTGCGACGATGCTGCCAATCGTGCTGCCAGAGCTCCAGCCCCAGCTCACACCGCCGATGGCGAAGGCGAGGACGAAGGTGGTATATACGGCCGCATTGAGAGCGATACCGAGCCAGTCGATCTCTTTAAGCCTTTCGATTAAGGTGTCGTTAGGGCGGGGTTTGTGGGAATGAAGGACGATTAAGTAGACTGGAGAGAAGACCCCAAAGAGTATGAGATTTATATAGAAGGCCTATTTGGTCAGCGTTTGGATCATTTGCTTTGCATAATTAGACGTACCCATCGCCATGTTGCAGAGCTGTCAGCAAAGGCGCCGCCAACAATCGGTCCTAGGATGCATCCCACACCCCAGACTATACCTCCACCGCTTATATACAGCGGGCGCTTATCGATTGTGGTGTTTTGAGACCAGATATTCAATTGGCTGAAGGGTTAGAATCATTGCATGGACGTGAATAGCGGGATATGCCCTACCCAAGAAACATGCCTGCACCTCCAGCTCCAGCCCACACTCTCCCCACAATGAGCCCATTCATGTCGGGTGCACCCCCACAGAGCGCACTGCCAGCTGCAAAGTTAACAAGGCTGGCAACGTACATCCACTTCGTGTCGAAACTGCCATAACCCTTGCTCCACGCCGAAATTGTAGCAATGGACCCGAGAGGAAATCCAATGCCCAGCCACCCTAGCTTTTCGACGTTGTTGAAGCGTTCGATGACAGGACCTTGGATTACTGCTACGATGGTGGTATCAAGGCCGTAGAGAAGTGCCGATGAGTAAACAGCGAATGCGATTAGGAACCATTGGATGTTGTTATATTGAGACCCCGGTACTGCTGTGTTTGACTTCTGTTTTTCAATAGGCGCTTTGGAGATATCGCCATCTATGCTGTTTGTTGCGTTCAATGTATTTGGTGCCTTGGGAGCCAAATCTTGAGGGATGGGACCTGGGGTGGAATCAAGCTTCGAATCTGACATGGCTACCGAAGCTTGGCTCGACGGATTATTTTAATGTCTGTCGCCGATGGATTCCAAAAGTTGCATTAGATTGGCGCAATTCGATCTGCATTTATGGCCAACAGGCAGGTGCTTGTTGAGTTGTGGTAAGACTTGCCGCTGCCGAATTCGGCTCGAAATCGGGGAAGAGCGTTGATGAAATTGTCCCTTTCATTTCTAGCCAAGTTTCTTTCAGCAAGCAGTCAAGCAATCATATTTAATTGTTTGACCGTTGAGGATCGTCGTTCGTGCCAAGAAATGAGTCATTTTGGCTCATTGTAACTCGTTGAGCGCTAACAGTCACGTCTGGACTCCGACTATGTAGGCCCGAGTCATATGTAAACGGTTGAAGAACTTTCCTCAAGCCTCAGTTTTATTTATTCTACGGAATGAAACAACAGTACGCGATTTTTCATGTCAGCCACGAGTGCTTTATCGACCAGCATATAAGGACGCATGCGTAGTTCACGTGAAGAAATCAACTCAGTTATACTCGTGACATTGTTTCTATATGTATATGAAGCTAGCACCTGCTCTGTTTGCACCCCAAATTTCTGTCAAACTCCAGATTTCCATCAAGAGATTTGCCAGAGAAACATCATTATCGAAGCCAAGTTTATGTTATCGTAAAACCATATGATACCAATACCGTGTATATGAATACATATCATAAAAACAAATAATCATACTCGCAATAATGCCATAAACTCCCAAATATACCCTCCCCCCCAGCCACGGCGTACATCTACAAAGCGTGGCTACCGAGTTTCTTTGATCTTGACAAGATCAGCAAAGGACGGAAATGTGGTTCTGAAAGCTGTGCCTAGACTCCAATTATTCAAGTTCCGCAGATGACTTTCAAAAGCAGGGTTGATAAGCCACTGGTCATCCTCTTTCGCCAGTTTGCTAGCGAAAGTGCCAGGCGAACTACCTGCAGCTTGCGGCGTCGGTGGTCCCGGAGGAGAACCTGCGTTCACGTGGGTGGAATAAGGACTGGATGCAGGAATTGAAGATGTCGCTGAGAGCGAAGAAGCCTGAATTTTCGAGGCAGGAAGAAGGCAATCGCGTGGATCATAAGGCCAGTTCAGTGATATTGTTGTTGTGAAAGGAATGAAAAAGGTATCAAAAGTCGCAAATGGCTGTGAAGTTATCAAGCGATCGCGCAACTTTGGCCTAAAGATACATTAGTAAGACCCCTTTCTGACACTGGAGAAAGTGGCGATGGGCCCACTTACCATGGAACATGCTCAAACCACGCAGGGTGAGGTATGAAGAGCTGTGATGCTCTGGGGGTAATCCAGTCGGGAAGTCGATCATAGTCGGCTTTCGAGCCTGTGATCATCCAGCGTGACACTAGAAACATGATGAAGACAATGGCCACTTGCTCAGGGAGACCGCAAATATCCGGGAACGTTCGTAGAATATCGGTAAACAGCCTAGATAAGGGATGGGCATCTACGTTACGATCAGGGTGCACCAGGGACGTGAAATTTGGGTATCTAGGGCCAACAAGGGTATCGATGGGAACACCTTCTGCTGCACGAGCTTGTCTGTCCGCAAGGAAATCGAGTAGAATAACATCTAACGGACATGTGGCCGAGATGTTACGCGGCATTGTGAGATGAGGCACCAAATTCGGGGCGTGTACACCAGCGCCCGCAGTAACAACACTGTTTGACGCTGGCTGCTGCGGGGGAGGTAGATTTGGATCTACATGTCTCCTTTGTCCGTTATCCGTCAACAGAAAGTCAACCCCCAGACGCTCGTCAAAGGATGCGTCAGTTTGTATTTGGGGAGGTCGCATATTCTCGAATTGAGGGCTTTCTGTCGAATATCTGCGCATGTGGCTGGTTGGGCCGTCCCCAGGAAACAGCCACGATCGACCGGCATCGGTACCAGACGGAGAGTGGACGCTATTCTGAGGAGAAGTAGCAGCAGCAGCGATATCGCTCAGCGTGGCATTAAAACTTCGCGGATCGTTCGAGTGGGAATGGGTATCTCGAGACACATTTTGATGAGGATGTTGCTGGTGTTGTTGCGCTAGTTGCGACTGTTGGTGGTGCAGTGGCGGGATAGGTCGAGGCGAGCGTTCTGCAGCTGCTGCGAGTTCTGCTGAGATGTGAGCTTTATACACACTAGGGTAGATGTCGAATTGTCGAGCCGGAGAATATATACCATTGAGTCCACCAGACGGTCGCAGTATAGGTTGAATAAGAGACAGCACGCTCTCCAAGCGCTTGCGGATATCAGCGTTTTCGGCCTGGATAGCGTCCTTCTCGCGTAGGACGACTTGGAGATCGTGGTACGGCTGCTGGCTCTCAAGCTCACGGATGCGCTGATTCAGACGGTCGATCTGGTTCTTGGTACGCTCGCGTATGGCTCGCTGGGCCTCGCGGTCGTTTGCGCGCTTGCGAGCAAGTTGTTCTGGCGTGAGGTTGGCGACGCCGCGCGATGAGGCTCCGGTGCGGCGCTTCTTTGCGGCAGAAGGCTGGTCAGTCTGGTTTTCGTCGTGGACAAGGTCAGGAGGCCCGCCATCGCCATTGGGAGAGGCAGTAGCCCCGGCCATTGAGGGAGAACCGTACTGGGGCAGGACAAGCTGGGGTGGAAGGCTGCACGATTCGGCTGAGATGACTTGCATGCGGGAACCGAGTCATGAGGGGAAGGAGATCGTCCAAATCAAGTAAGCGTCACCAGTGGATCGCACCTTCCGGTAAGCCAGGGTCTCTCTTTCCCTTTCTCTTCCCCACACTTCCACATTGTGTAGCTAATAAGTAATCCCTCGGCTACCATCATCCAGCTAGACTCCTCGCTCGACTCTCCCCAAAAACAACAACCCTGGGTTTCATTGCACCCATGGACCGCCCTAGGCTCCTGCTGCTTGCTTTCTCCAATCCACCCCCCATACCTTGAACGCCTTGTCTCGACAACTGACATTTTCTCAATTGCCTCTATCTACCTCTCAAGCGCCGCTCCCCCTACCGCTACCATTACCACTATGGCGGAGCAGAATGCAAGCAGGCTGGGCCTCGTCCCTGTCATCACGAAAGCCATGTTCTCCGCCTCCATCCGCTTATGGACCTCGCCCTTCAAGGGCTCCAAGGGCGCCCACAACTATTTCAAGGACGTCATGTTTGCCATGATGCGTACCCAGCTCGGCAACCTCAGCCTTGCCCAGGATCGCGCTCTTGCGCCCCTCACCACTCCCAACTACCTCAAGTTCGCTCAGGACCACAAGTTTACGCCGGACTCGATTACGCTTCCCAGCGGAACCCAGGCGCATTGGTTTGGTAACAAGAGTGCAAAGAAGATTTTTATCTACTTCCATGGTCAGTTTACCGCTTCTTCCACCGTCTGCTTGAAACCTCCCAATTGACACATGTAAATAGGTGGTGGCTATGTCATGTCTATGGGCCCCGGCCACATGCTTTGGCTCTACGACTTCCAAAACACCCTCGCTTCCGAAGGCGCCGACGTAGCCACCATCGCCCTTGCCTACGATGTAGCGCCCGAGGCTAAATACCCCGCACAATTGCGGCAAGCTGTCGAGCTCCTTCGCCATCTTGTCGAGACTGAAGGTCGGGATCCAGCAGATTTGATTCTCGGTGGGGACTCTGCAGGCGGAAACCTGACTCTATCACTGCTATCTCACCTTGCTCACCCACACCCTGAAATTTCCGCACTACCACTCCCTGGCAAGATCCACGTTGCCTTGCTCATTTCTCCTTGGGTATCATTCAACACCCATGTTCCCTCCTTCGAATACAATGCCGAAAAGGACGCATTTGATTCCCGTACCCTGAACCGCTGGTCCACCGCTTTCCTCGGCAGCGACTCCCCATACGCCGGCGACTTCTATAGTGAGCCTGTCACTGCAGCGCCCTCTTGGTGGGAAGATGTTGCCAACGTGGTCGACGATGTGCTGATTTGGGGCGGAGGCAATGAGGTTCTTATCGACGGCATCGAAGAGTTCGCGCGGAGGTTCACGAAGGGATTTGGCTCCAAGGGTGGAAATGTAAGGACAGTGATTACGCCTAAAGCTGCGCATGAGGAAATGATCCTTGAGCGGATAATAGGGTACAAGGGAGACAGTGGGACAGGCAGTCAACCTATTGTGCATAATTTTATCAAGTCAAAGCTATAACCAGGCATGGAAGCAAGAGCAAGTTTTGATTTTGAAGATATTTGTGTAAAGAGGACTGTGGAGAAAGCGTTTATATTTAGCGTGTATGTATAGAACGAACGGCGAAAAACCGACACGTTTTCAAACAAACTGAAACAGCAGCTTTCCTTCAGTGACTCTAGCTTAATATCAACTGTGAATCCTCTCAGTCTTCATGTTATCTGATATCATAGGTCGAATATTCTGACTCGGCCATCACGACTAAGAAAAATCAGGAGAAAAATCAAATCATGAAGAGAAATTTAATTCTCCTATATACTGACTTCAAACCACTATGTAGCTGATAGCCAGCTCTCTATTAGGTTGGGTATCATCCGAATCGTAATCATATCCTGCGTGATGGGCTGGTATGGGATATGCCAAATGACATGTAGTAGCCATGCACAAACACACCTTCTTTGCTTCCTCCCCTGCCTCGCATGCTCATAGTTTCATGCGCGCTATGCCAATGAAATGCAAGCTCTTCGCGCTTCTCATGAAGTGAAGCCCAGCAATCCTAATACCGCAAATGCAGTCAAGAAAAAAAAGCAAAAGGAAAATACCGTCCGATGATAGACGTCCTGACTCCATGCCATAATACCTGTGAATCCAGATACACCGAACTCCATTTCGATGGGGAAATGCAAATGGGGGAAACTAGTAAAAGGAAACCAGGCGATTGCAGAAGAGATCGCCTTGAACAGATAGAGGACCGCCGTAGCTATTTATTGGTTTCGGGAAGAGCCCTTTGTGGGCGGTAACCAAGCCAATGCCGTCGAAGTATTTTGTCAAAAACGCCAGATGTAGATAGGGGGATCCCAATGCGTGTTACCGAAAAAGAACTGCCGAGGAATTATTGGTAGAAAAGGATCCAAAGCCCGCCTAATGACGAGTCATCCGCAAGTTGTAGGTGACCGTATCGAATTGCCGGTATTGATCGTGTGGGAAAGAAAAGCGTGAACCGGTCAGCTTTAGAGGTAGGCATGACCACCTCCTGTTCACCGTACCGCTTCATTTGATTTGGTACCTCAGAATCGACCTTTTCTCCCCGTCTTACGGTTGTAATACCGAAAAGCGTCCTTGAGTCCCGGCCATCGGTCAATGATATGCTTTTTGTTTTCCAGCATTGATAAGTAGTTCTCATCCACGTCGCCCATTTTCTTTCCTTTGTGGGCGCCTCTAGGGAAGGTATAATTCTCAAGAGCAGGATCCAAAGAAGAAATGATGTTACCATTGCTGGTCTGTCGGATAGGTTGCTTAGGCTGAGCCTGTAGTCTATTTCCACTTGGTTTCTTCTGCTGGTTCGGACCGTCGAATCGGAGACCGGGTCTGAAATGATCGAAAGCTTCCTTCAAGCCAGGATGTCGGCCATTGAACAAATGTTGCTGGCTTGCGATTGTGCGTAGATAGTATTCAGGGACTTCCGTGAACTTCTTGCCTCGGTGCGCGCCAAAATCGAAGACGTAGCTCTGAGCTTTGATTGATGTCTCAGATTTGGGTTCGGGGGCATCCAGAGGGATATAGCTGGCGTTGCTGCTTACGCTTGCGCTACGAATTCCTGGTGCGGCCTCGGACACATTGGTTGAGGAGGCTGGACGAGGTGAGTCAGCAGTTGTAAGACCAGGATGATGGTGTTGGAAATCGGTCGAAGGCTCAGTATCCACTTTGAAGAAAATGCTCGTATACTGCGAGAAAGATTCAGCACTCGGTTCTTGTACCGGTCCAGCATCAATTGGGTCCTCCTCCATGTCGCCCTCAACGTATCTGCTCCTATTGCCGAAGAACTCTAACCGAAACTCTGCATCTAGAAGGCGCTGGTATATGGTGAGTGCCTCGAGCATCGGAAACATTATCTCCGCCTCGCCGCCTATGACTTGGTTAATCTCAAAGACCTCATCATCATCTGAATTTATTTCACCATCTTCCATGTCGACATCGTCCAAGACGATCGCTCGATATACACCATTTTGCGCTGGCTGTTGTCCATTCCTCGAATTGAACCTTGCAGGGGCTTTCGGCGCATTCTTTGGAGCCACCGACCCGTTCATTTTCTGGCGCTTCCGTACTCGCTGATTTGCGTTCAAACTTCGCGGTCCGACGTTCGAGGTCGGTGCAGGGTTTTTATTTCGTTTCAGAGGGGGACGAGCGTTTCGTTTCTTGTTGGCAGGTTCGCTCTTTGTATTTTCCTTTTTCCTACGCGCCATGTCAGTGGATTTCTTGCAGCTGGCTGCTACTGCTCGACGGAACGCAAATGTTTGTGAAAGTGAGAGAGGCAAGCTCGTGCTTGTGCTTTATTATTGTGGGGCCATGCACGGGCCACCTTTCGGAATGGTTCCGGTCGGTACTGGTCTTTCATCGTCGTGACCATATCTATCACAAAACACCAAACCATCATATTGGTCCCGGAGCGGGCCTGAGCTATATTATGGATAATTGATGGCCCATTGCGAATGGAAAATGGAGTAAAATTGTCAGCCCAAGTCATACTAAAAGCTCAGACACGCCTGGTCCTCAAGCCCTCAGCGGGAGAAAAACCCAGATGAAGGAAATATTGGCAGAATAAGAAGAATTAATAATCTCTAGAATGAAATACATACACAATCAAAGTCATTATGTTGGAAACCCTCAACTCCTAAGCTAAAATTTTTTTATCATTCATTACCCTCTTTTCATCCCTGGAAGCCCTGGAACAATCCCGCCAGCCAAACACCAGCAGCATACGCTCCCGGATCGGGGATCTGACTCCTCTCAGCACCCATCTCATCACCGACATAAGTTGCTCTTCCAAACTTCGCCTTCATGTTCTTAGTGGCATCAGCCTTCTCCTGCGCGACCTTTGTCGCCTTGCCGAGATCCTTGGTCTCCGCCAACGAGTTGATAAATGGAATGAGAACGTCCATAACAGTTCGGTCACCCTCTCTTGCGGAAGTATAGTTCTTGAGATTCTCAAGGGCCTTCGTAGCAGAGTCAGAAACGGTCGAAATATCTAGAGGCTTGTTGGCCTTAATGGTGTTTTCGTGTAGGGCATTGGTGAAGGCCGTGACGAGAATAGATAGGATGGCGCCTAGGGAGCCACCGACATCTTCTACGTTCTCGCCAATACTCTCCAGTAGGGTAAGGAGAGGCGGAGGCGTTGATCCCACTCCTTCGATGTTTGATAGGATGGATTTGCATACGCCTGCAACTGCTTCTCCACAATCACCGTCGCCCATTTGCAAATCGTACTGGGTGATTGTAGGCTCGGCGGCGAGACCATCATTACATGCCTTCTTTAAGGCAGGGATGAGAGAAGAGGGAGTGGCTGGTCCCTTGTTTGCGGATTCAGAGTCTGATGCGGCTGCATTGGCCTTCTGGCGCAGAGCCTCCGACTCCTTGTTGAATTCCGCGGGCTTATAACCATTCTTTGGCCATGCAGGTGCGTTTGTGGGAGCATCCAACAGGCTGATGATCTCATCGTCACTGACGCCCATGGCCTTAGCCATACCACTCATGTTTCCTAGGGTGATTGAGAAACCCTGGCCGTTTAGACTCGTCTCTAGGATACCGGCGTAGATACGAGTGGGAACAATTTTCCAGTCACTCTTCAGTACTGTCAGGGTGACATTGACCAGGGCGTCGAACTCGAGGCCGGACAGGCCACCGAAGTTGTTTACGAGCATAACAACATTATCGGAGGGGGAGAAGGGGACGAAAGCGCGGTCAGAGTCGTTGGGGTCGAGTAGGTACTTCAACATCTCCTTTACAACACCCTCTGCGGAAGGCATGGGAGAGATGGTGCGAAGACCCTACATCACGGTTATCAGCAAGAACGTTTTCTGAATAGAAATTTGACATACCGGTTCATTGTGAATACCCATACCAATGACACAAGCATTGTCGGGGACCGATTCGAAAGCTTCTCGGCCAGGAACGTGGCAATGGTCAAGACTGGTACCGATAGTAACGAGCTGTGAGTTACCCAACTCTCCAATCTTCCTACACTTCTCGAAAGACCAGTTTGCTTGTGAAGCAGCACCAATAAGCTTAATGACTGTTCAAAAGTTAGTTACTTAATTCTTGCCACAAAGTAAAAGCTGAAGAGGGCAGTAGTATTTACCAAGCAAATTGCCAGCTAAACCTCTCCTCCCAACCTTTCCACTTTTTGCCCTGCCTAGTGCAGCATCCTCAGCCATGCACACAACATCAACCTTGTAGCCTAATGCCTGCCCCTTTTCTCTTGCGAGACCAAAGTGAAGCATGTCGCCCGTGTAGTTGGTAATGCACAGAAGAACACCCTCGTTGCTAGGGCAGTTGCGAATACCAGCCATGACCTGCTTTGTTGAAGGGGAAGCAAAGATGTCTCCGCATACAGCGGCAGAAAGCATGCCGTCGCCAACAAAGCCAGACCAGGCAGGTTCATGGCCAGAACCACCACCCGAGACAATAGTGACCTGGGAAGGCGAATGTGAGGTGTTATAAACGACACGATGTGTCTCATCCAGTGCCATGTGGTTGTTACGGGCAACGAGGGCATTAAGCATGTTCAGAACAACCCCTTCGGGGCTGGAGAAGAAGTGTTTCCGCGACATTGTGGAGAGGTGTGCGTAAAAGTGGGTTGATTAGAAGTAGACTGAAACCTTTCCTGCTCTGTAGAACTGGTTATTTCTTCAGGATTGAAGCACCTAGAAGAAGGTCAATTGAATCCCACCACAAAAACACAGCTGCAGTCACATCCCCAGAAAGATTCACAGGATACCCTGAGTGGTTTTCCGAGCTTCTGGAGACAAGAGACACGTACCAGTCAAGCTAATCACCGTGCTACAAGACCTCAGAACAATACAAGAATCAGAGAAGAGGAATCTGGAAATCTGGAAATCTGGAAATCTGGAAATCTGAAATTGCCAGCCCGGCAGTCCATGCGGACAAACGCGCTCTATAAGAGCTCCCCGCGATGCCCCCGCCCCGATCAACAATCACCCCGCCGTCATTCCTTACCACCCCGCCAAGTGGACAATTTCGCTCTTTCGACCACAGTCTCGCCCTTCCATCGCGGCACAGCTTGGCCCGTTTCGATGCCTGGCCGGCAAAATTGTATTGTGGAAATACTGTATGCAGGCAAGTCTGTTGCTTATTGTTTTTGAGGAAAGACTGAGTTGCGCCGGTATTGCCGCTTTGGGCATGCCGACGCGCTGTTGCTTGGTCGTGGCTGGTGCGGACGATTGCCCGTGTCGGCGCCGTCCCCGTGTAGGTGTAAGCTTTGGGAGTTTTCTCCTCATTACGGGTCCCTTTCGGGTAACAGGTGCCCCCAGTTTCCGTAAATATGCTGATTGCTCCCATGATCTGTGTCAATTTTTAAGCACTGGTAGTCGCCCATGATTAAGCCATCCCACACTACTCTGCACCATATTTTGGTTCCATTTGACATGGAATTGAGACAGTTGAAGTACTTCTCGCTTGAACCTTCAAGCGGCCTCGTCTCGAAGCACATCAACCAAACGAAGCATCGTCACGGGGTACATGTCAGAACAAGGACAGTATTCGTAATAATACAGTGCTAAGCGTTGGCTTGCTAACTCGAATGCCCCATGGGGCGACGCTCTAGAGCCTCTGGTACGAGTACAGGTACATGGAATATCATACAGAAAGAGCAAGTAACCAGGAACCGGTCCGTAGCCAAACTTACTCAAATACAATCTTCTTTCCCTTGAGGACAGTTCCGCCAGCAAGTTTTCCGACAGTGTATCCAATATACGCTCCAGTCACAATAGTAACCGGCCATTTCTGCCATTCGCGGTCCCTATGTGTGATTAGTGGGCGTCCTGGTGCAAAATGGCCAGCAATATGTGGTTCACTCACCAGTCCAAAGGAATTGGCACAGCACCCAACCAAGCGCCTACGACTGTGCCAATCATGCCCCCGTATACCTCATCTAGCGGAAGCAGACATGCTACTGCCTCCTTCCATGCCTCTCCATCCACGCCATGAACGTATACAAGTGGGAGTGTAGATAGCAGTGCAATGTGAGCGCCGCAAAGGATCGTGTGCAAGTGATGAGTGGTGATGGGCGCGCCAAAGAGAACGAGGATCGCCGTAAGGAGCGGAGTCGCTACGAGCGTAGACAGGAGAAGAGAAAGAAAGCCCGGCTGTGTTATCTGTCAGCACATGTATGCTAAATAACATGCTCCACGAGCTGAAAACACGATTGAATACGTACAATGATCTTTCCATTGACACCGCTCTCCAGCTTCCCAGGTCCTGGCTTCTTCTTCTCACCGGGCTTCTTCTTTTCTACAGGCGCGTTCCTTGCTCCTGTCGGCGGTAAACATAGTGCAACGTAGATAATTTGCAACACACCAAGCGGTATGAGTGTGCTGAGGAGCGCGGGGACGGGGTCTGCGACGATGGACGGAAACTTGTAGGCGTAAAGCGAGAGCACGAGTATCGGGTGGATGTGAGTGTAGACTCGCGCTGTATCGTTATTCAGGGATTCAATAGGTGCCGCAGGAACCCGAGTCTTCACGGGAGTGTCCCGTATAACGGTGGTGCTGGCCATTTCGCCGATGGAGGTGGTCGTTCAAATGGGCGCGTGGGTTGTGACGAGGCAGAGGGCGGGAGGATTGAAGAGTCGATTGTTGTGATTTTAGTTTCCTGTATGAAGGAAAATGAGCGTAATTGACAATGGACCGGCCGGCGTGCTGTTGTCACGGCTCGGCTTCGCGATTGACATTCGCGAATTTGAAGGTTTTGGGCATGTTGTCCGTGCAGCGGGACATGTGGCCGTGCGGTACCTCCAACTGAGTACCTGTGTGGAGGATTCATTTTCTAGTGTCACAGCAAGAGATGATTTGTATGTCTGATTCCTTCCCTTTTGATGAATTTTGCTATATACTTCTTGCTCAATACTCATTTTGTGTTGGCTAAGTTTATGACTCTCGTTCCGCGAGGTAAAAGGCATGCGCCACATCTATGCACGCCACACCTCAATAGATAAACCTGCCTCCAAACTCTTGACACATCTGTTCATTAGCCTTTCTTTGGAACGAGATTTCGCAGTGAGAGATCATAGACGACATCCTCAACATCCTTGACTCGGTACTTAAGACCATCGCTGCGGCGTCGAAGACTGTCATTCTTCAAGTTGAGAATTTGAAAGCCTGCATGAAGATCCTTCACGAACTGATTGATGAGCAGTGGGCGCTCATAGTCACCAAGAGTAACTGCATTTCGTGCAAGACGTGTCTAATAAGAGTTTAGCAAAAGATATGGTTCGAGGTGGTTGGGCCCACGTACCAATTCCTCCACCAGAGATATGAGGGAGTGGAGGTACTCCTCGAGCGTCAGATGGAACTCATCTCGATCTTTGAGATTCACTGGAACTTCTTGGCGTTAGAAATAGACGGATTGGCGAATGTATGGTTTACGCACTCTTCAAGATCTCCCCGAGTTCCTCAATTGTCAATAGGCGTCCGCACTTGGGTTCATTGCCCTCTTGCTTGTACCCACCAAGCCATCCCCAGAGCAAGAGGCTTTCAACCTTGAGCGTGTTAGCATTTCGTCTTGTCATTCGAATGATAATAGAGTGTCATACAGCACCCTGCATCTGGCGACTCCACATGTTATTAAACTTGTAGTACGGTAGCTTCGACGCAGATTGCGAGAGCTTGACTACTGTATCGACCACATTCTGTATGGGTTCTTGAGCGGCCGCAAGCACATCCTTCACTGTACTTCTTCTCAATATTGTTATTTATCCATGACTGATTGAACCTCACTCACGCTGAGCGACTGGTGTCGAATGTGCTCTTGATAGGACAAAGGAAACATTGCGGTCTACGTAGAATTAGCACCATCAGTAACAACCTTTGAAGCCATTGAGCCGCCTACTGTATTTCTCCAAGGCTTGTATGATATCCTTGAGTTCCTGTCACAACGTCAGTGGTAAGTCACGTGTGGCTTGGTAGGCAGCACCTACATCGCGGACGTTGGTGTCCTCATCGATACGGGCCTGCAAATCCTGGAAGATGGCTGGGTCGACCATACCAGCTTGTCCTGCCATGATTCTGGTGATGCAAGCAATGCGCTATCAGTGTTGATAGGTTGTCGCTGGGGATGTGGTTGGTGTTTGTTTGTGGGCACAATCACGGCGGTGAAAATTTGAGGGCGCGAACAACATCAACGTCACATCACAAGTATCAAAATGTAAGACGATACAATTTTTCCCCAAAAGGGTGCGCATCTAAATATTTGTAATGAATTTAGTTAGTTTTGGTCTTTTATTTGACCGCGATCTGCTTCGTTTCATGTTAGCTAGCATCGCGGTGCTCACTGAGTTGACAGAATTGCGGTCGGAGGTCGCAGCATTGATGACTTCTTAGGTATCGTTCTATTTCTAATAGAGAACACGCTAGGGAATGCTATTTCGGAATTGTTCAGATAAGCAATATCTCATTTATCTCTTCAAAAGTACCAAAGGTAGTTTAAATGCCCTGTTGTCGTGTGGTTGATGAGCGAATGCATTCTTCGAAACGCGATTAAGGTTGATCAATATGCGACTAAGATGCATGTAGAAGCTAATTGAAAGGGACATGAGATGAGTATTTTTGCAGCAATTTATGCTGCCGAATGATGCTTATTGGCTGGCTACGGGATCAGATCATCCTCTATTATGTGGGCCGAATGTAGATTTTGAGACAACCCTGACATGACCCACGAGTTCGCGTTATACCCGACATATGTAATGGACCGGATTGTACTTCTGTATCGTCAGGACCACAAGAAGGACCTGATACGCTGGAGAGGGGAAAAGGAAGAAAGAAGATGTCTTTGGCTGCAACATACCTATGGTAGATTTCGGCCGGGTCATGAGGACCAGGAGCTTGAGCGGAGGACACCTTCACCCAACTGTGGATGTAGCGATTAGCCGAGAGTTAGGTTGATGCTGTGTGCTACATCTATTCATATCAGGGCACGTTTAGTACAAGGTACCGCAATGTTGACGGAATTCTGCCTATTGCGCGTGAAACGTCTCACCCAGATAATGAGGCTCTCGAAAGTTGCGACCATCGCAGATCGTTCCAACCACTCATTTATCACTTTCGGGAGACGGAAAACTCTTCGGCCGGTAGCAGCGAATCGAGCCCGCTCGTGTTGATAATTTCGAGTTCGTTCCTTCTGGTGAGCTTCTTGGCAACGTTTGGTGAAGATGGGTAGGCAGAATGACTGAAGATTGCAGAATCGGAGTGACGTTGTATCGCTTGGGCCTTCGGTACCTACCACTTATTAGAAGTTCCTTGAGCTGCTGCTTGATCGAAAGTATTTAATTTCGATAGCGTGCTGCAGTGGTGGCCTTGCGATTTTTAGCAACACGGATACGAGGGGGCAAAGTTAGGACCTGCAGGGGTGGCTTTTTCGCGCCTTGGCACGGAACTCCTCCTGAAACAACATTCCCCTTGACAACCAACCGCACTCTCACCTCGCGACCCACGTTCACCCCCACCGCCGCCTCCCTCGTCGTTGTTGACGATAATACCTTCGTTCGCTACGCCCTCTCGCTCTTTCTTCACACTACTGGGACGTCCTGTACTCGCCGCGCCGCTCAGTCCTCGCTGAGTGCGCCTCTTGCCGTTCCCTGTTTTCAGCCCGACTCGAGCCAGCCGCCCACTCAACATCATCGTCACCACCTCCACAGACAGCAACGATGGGTATCGGCGACTTCACCACGATATGTCGAAAGACTTCGATTCCGCTATGCGCCCTCGTGGGTAGCCAGGCAATCAACGGCGGTCCAGGCATCCAGGCGTCGTGCTACTCGCGTACCATTGAGTTGGCAAACACTCTCATATTCCAGGCTGCCAACGACTTCATGCATATCCTCGCCTTGATCATGACTGTTGTAATGATCATACATGTGCGCTCAAAGTTCACTGCTGTCGGTATGTTCAACTAACCAATTACTACTGATTAAACGACCAAATACTGATTGATGATACAACAGGCCGCAAAGAAATCACGTCTTTCTTTTACATCTACCTACTGCTCACTGCGGTCTCACTTGTTCTCGACGCCGGTGTCGCTGCTCCTGGCTCCGCTGCGTATCCTTATTTTGCTGCTGCTCAGAACGGACTTACTTCTGCGCTCTGCACCTGCTTACTGATCAACGGCTTCGTCGGATTCCAACTTTACGAGGATGGCACCACCCTCTCAGTCTGGCTGCTTCGGCTTTCCTCGCTCGCAATGTTCATTATTGGAGGTGCTATCTCTCTGCTTACCTTCAAGGGTTGGGCAGGTCTTAGCCCCGACAACGCAATCGGTGTCTTCGTTGTCACGTACATTGTGAACGCAATCTTCCTCTTCATTTACGCGGTTAGTCAAATTGTACTGGTTGTTGGTACCCTTGAAGACCGTTGGCCCTTGGGTGACATCGCATTCGGCATCTTTTTCTTCGTCATTGGACAGGTTATCCTCTATGTTTTCAGCGACACTATCTGCAATAGCGTGCAGCATTACCTTGACGGACTTTTCTTTGCTACTATCTGCAACTTGTTGGCCGTCATGATGGTCTATAAGGTGAGTTTTTTGCGAATGCATGTTTGGCTATATCACTTGCTAACGAGATTGACCAATAGTACTGGGATTCGATCACTCGTGAAGATCTCGAGTTTTCCGTTGGTGTCAAGCAGCACAATTGGGAAGTCAAGGAGCTTCTACCCGAGGAGGACAAGCGTGGAACTGTTTACAATGAGTCGGAGTATGCTCCTTCGCTCTACCAGCAACCCTATACCCGGGCCTCTCATTACTCCGCAGTGGGTCATTAAATGCTTTTCTTCGTTTCTTCTTCAGCGCATGATCAGACCCCTAGGCTCGAACTTGGCGGTATTGTTTCCCTGAACGCGCGTTTGCATGGTAAGGAGTTTTAGGTGTACCGAGGATTCTAGCATAAGACTTGTAATCGACTGTTGTGTAGAAGAGAGTTTCGTTTGGATAAGGCTACTCCGGCTGGAGTACAGGGAGGATGTATCTGGATTAAAAGCTTTTTGAGAAGCGTATATTGATAGGACCAATCACGAGATTCATAGTTTAGTATATATTTATATAGTAATACTCAATAATTTGACAACAATTCACGAGGTTTTGGCTAGCTTTACGTTTCCTGTTCCCAGTTGGCAGTGATGGCCGCTGGGCAGTACTTACTGAAGCAGAGCCGGATGGAATTGCCGATACGTTTGTACGAGGCTTTCATGCCTGAAGTCTTATCCGTACAACTTGTTGCTTGCCCTCGGTTCTGTCTGTGGATGTCACGACATGTGCGGAGCTGTTCCGCGGCTCCCCGCTTCATGTGCATCCTAACTTCGAAGCTCACTTTTCGGTCAGCGTCTCGGTAGATGAAATAAAATTGGACTCTACCGACAGGCAAATACTTAATCCTGATCATTTTTCTTTCCTAGCCATTGCAATCAACGCTCTGTTTGTTTGCCTGCTTTGGTTTCTATTGTTTCATTGGACACTGTGCTTCTTATGACTACCCAGTAGCTATTTCTTTGTTGTTAAGGTTATACACTCTTCTAAAAACACCCAGGACTTGACCAAATGGTTCAAAAGACGGACGTTCTCATAGTCGGCTCAGGATCCGCTGGGATCTTTGCCGGGACCTGGCTCTCAATCTACAACGTCCCATTCACGATTCTCGAGCGGCGAGATGGACCTCTGGAAGTCGGCCAGGCAGATGGCGTTCAATGCCGCACAGTAGAAATATACGAGTCTTTTGGTCTGTCAGAAGAGTTGCTACGGGAATCATATCACATTCTCGAAGTGTGTTTCTGGGGCGAGGATGAGCAAGGGACATTGAAACGAAAGAGTAGGGCGCAGGATACAGAGACTGGATTGAGTCATATGCCGCATGTTATCCTGAATCAGGCGAGGATGAACGGATTGATGTTGGGGAAGATGGATAGAGCATTGCAAGAACATGGACGGAAGAATGAGGGGATCAAGTATGGGTGGGATGTTAGGAGTGTGGAGGTTGATGGGAGTAAGGCAGATGATCCTGATGCTTATTGTGTGAAGGTAGTCGCGGAGAAGGAGGGTAAGGAAGAAACTTGGTTGGCGAGATATGTGTTGGTGAGTCAAGTTATATCTGAAAGAAAGGCTGAAGTACACTAATTGGATATCAACCACAGGGCTGCGATGGGGCACACAGCACTGTTAGAAGGAGTCTGGGGTACAGCATGATCGGTGACACTACCGACACTGTTTGGGGTGTAATGGGTACGTATAAATAAATGATCGTTTTACATTAATGCCATTCCCTCCATAAGTGGAACCTTTGGAGATCTGCGCTAATGTTTTGCTTGCAGACATATACCCGCTCACCAATTTCCCTGATATCCGCCGAAAGTGTACCATCCATACATCTTCGGGCAACCTTCTAATAATCCCTCGCGAAGGTGGCTCCTTGGTTCGTTTCTATATTCAAATGCCTGCTGGATCCCGCCCTAAAGACGTACAATTAGAGGACCTTCAGAACACTGCTAGGAAAATCTTTGCGCCCTATGAGATGGAATTTGCTGATACCTATTGGTGGAGCGCATATTCTATTGGCCAGCGACTCGCGGAAGCCTTCCATCAAGATTACCGTGTTTTCTTCACCGGAGACGCATGTCACACGCATTCACCTAAAGCTGGGCAGGGAATGAATGTCTCGCTCCAAGACGGGTATAACCTCGGTTGGAAGTTGGGTTCGGTTCTCAAAGGCTTAGCACCCAATTCTCTGCTGCGGACATACGTTCTAGAGAGAAGTAAGACTGCTGCAGATTTAATTGCCTTCGACAGGTTGATGTCAAAAAAGTTCAGTAGCAAGGAGGAGCGACCAGGAGAGTTCGCAGAGTTCTTCATTAAGAGCGGGAGATATACGGCAGGTTTCACATCAGTATACGATGAGTCTGAAGTGACGTCTCATGCGGAAAGCAAACAGGGTATTGCTAAGAATGTCACTGTGGGTATGCGGTTCCCTAGTGCCCAGGTCATCCGGTTTTGTGACTGCAAAGCACTGCAACTTCAGCGGGTTCTTCAAAGCAATGGACGATGGAGGATTGTTATATTCGCTGGGGATATCAATGATACAGTTGCAGCAAGGAAGCTAGAGAAGGTAACCCAAAATCATTTATGTTAGCACTAAAGCTAAAAGCTAATATCCGAACAGCTTGCCGAATTTCTAGAACCTCTCATAAAGAAATTTACACCTCAGGGTGACGACATCGACAGTTTGATTGAGCCAACCATCTTGCTTAGCAGCAAATTTGCAGAAATTGAGCAAGAACAGATTCCTGCGTACTTTTGGCCCAAGAGTGGGAAATGGGGAATGAGGAGTAAGTCTTTTCTTTCCATTCGTGCGAATGCCCTACAAGCCGCTGACATGTGTGGTAGATCTACACAAAACTTACATAGATGATGCACATTACAACGCAGGACATGGTCATGCATATGAGAAGTATGGAGTTGACCCATCAGTTCCTGCACTGGCCATTGTAAGGCCTGACCAATGTGAGTATCTATAACGATATGAGGGACTTTCACTAACAGGATATAGTCGTTGCAAAAGTTACCACAGTAGATGATTTTGATGGCATTAAGGCATTTTTTGAAGGATGTATGATAGACCCTACGACGGCAAGTCGAGTTGCGAAGCTATGATAGCAATGGTCATTGGGATCTACGTTGTCAAAGGGGTAACTGGTCAATCTATGGTGTTGATACTTCCTCCATTCTGTAATTTGCCATATAAATTGTAATAGCAGCCTGATAGCTATCTTTGCTTGATGTATGGTGTGATAATAATAAGGAACTGGCTCTCTCATGCTTTGGCAGAGTACTAGTATTCTGTAATTTAACTTGCCTGATTCGGTAGGTTGTTGAAAACTGCGGAAAGAGTGCGGTACCTGAATGTCCAGACCAAACCCCACGACCGCTCGGTCCACTCGCACTTCACTTGCCTAAAGCACAAAATTACTCTACATATTGCTACTACTTGCCAATTATCGATATTCTTGGCTCGGATGGCTTCTAGTCTGTCATAAAAACCTTGATCGGTGACGTTGTGCAAACCTTCTCCGTCTGATCGATCCAGGTTGTTGATAATCTCAAACGTGCAGTGAAGGCGAATACAAGGCTCTGAATAGGTGTATGAAAGATGAATACAAACAAGTTCAACACAAGGCAGCTGGTAGAGGGGGTCGGAAATCCAGATTAAGAATCGGGCTTAGATGCCGAGCCCGGTAGTAGCCTTGTGTCCAGTAGGAGAGAATACTTCTCCAACGAATACGTTGCATTCAGCTTACCACTGGGGAAGGGGGCCGATGTCTACGCGAGGATTCGCAAAGCCGTGCAATACGAGGGCCTAGATCTCAGATCGTATATGCAGCGATCATTATCCGCGATCTACGTTTGAGCGATTTATTAATGAGATCATCCCTACTAGACAGATACCAACAACCTGATACCAACATCTATCGTTGTACAACACAGTTGTTCCTTATAGTAACAAATGGAGGCATACCTATGGTCGTTACGAAAGGAGATGCAGGTGCGGTTGCGGCTTACCTATAAAATGCATAAACTTATCACTTATCGAACACTCTGTCCTTTATATCGACTGTTATAGAGCATCTCACCATATACTCGCCAATACGATATGAGGATATCAAAATTGTAGTGGCTATCTTATCGAAAGTAGGGGACCAAAAATAAGGGAATCCGGAATTTGTAACAATTCTGACCTTCCGTGGATGGAATAACTAATTCCTGCCAAGGGGCACTATACAAGTGCAGCGGGTAAAATGGAAATGGGTCGGGGCGAGCCGTTGGCTCCCCACCTTCAGATTCATGATATATACAAGGTACGCAATGCAGGTCACACAATCTTGTTGATACCTATGCACAGCACACGCCTGATGGACTCTAAAGCATGTAATTATGACTGTTCAAAGCGTGGGACTAAAATATCTTCTGATCCCGACATATCTGGCATTGGTGTACGTAGTGTAATTTGCTGAATGCTTATTGCAGTCAATGATGCTAACAACCCCTAGGTTGGCTTAGCATACTTTACCACAGCTGGTCTAGCATTATGGATTGTCCTTCTATTTTACGTCTTTGCATATCGCCCCGATGTAGCGTATTCAGTCCATTCCAGCGAAAACAGGGAGGCCAAAAACAACCATAGACACATGCCGAACGCCATCGATGAATACATTCTTTTTTGGAGATTGAGGCCTTCACGGTGTGATGAATATATCAATCCTGAAATTGTCTCGAAAGCAGCCCGAATCCGAACTGCACTCATACATGTAAAAGCCAGAGAAAACCCTTGCCGGTGGTTTACCGTTTCTAACGAAAATAGTGCATGCTGATAATAAGCGATCTCCAACTCTTGACGGGATTATCTATAATGATGAGTGGTTTCTCCCAGTTACCCTGCGGCATGTCGACGTATCATTGGCGACGAGTCATTCAGTTGGCCTGGTTTTCAAGCGTATCTCACCTCTGTTGCCTGACCTTCCTCCGCGATTATTTCTATCAGAATAAAAGGGCCAGAATGTGGAGAATACCTTGTATGGTTATATTGGTGGTCATGCTGATTTTTGCTACTGCAACCACAACCCAATACGCATGACAGGTATTTTCCTGGACTGGCGAGGAAGATTTATCGGAATGGTGGACGTTGACTGACTTACCTACGCCACACGACCACGCCATCTGCTTTCTCGGTACTAGAAGTCGAGTAATTAAGGATAGTGATACAATTATTCATGAGTTAAAAGAGAAGATCATGACGGCAAGAATAATCAGCCAACAGCGCGTAATTATCTCAATCGTTCTATCGGGAACGGCAATGTTTTATCGACTGGGTACCCTTTACCGCTCATCAAATTCGACATTTATTAGACTAAGAGAATGGGGCAGTCGCAAAGCAAAATACATCTTAACGGCCGTCTATGCAAATGGCACAGCTACCTCTATTCTCGCTTGTATGGCGGCCGTATTTGTCTATCGGCCTTTGCTTGCCGCACTCCTAACTCTGCGAGTCTTATTAGATACATTAACATCAAAAGCCTTCGAAGTAAGCTTCTTCGAGGGTACTACTCGCACTACCAGCTGATTATCGTAGATGTGGTGGCTAACTATCAGCTTCATTTGGGGTGGACTGAACCTTTGGTGGCGAGGAAAAGTCCGAGAACCCGAAAGAGAGCAATGGACATTCGGACAAATAATTGTGGTTGTACTCCTGATTGTACCAATAATATCCTTGATTGAAGGATACTGTGCGGGTAGGAAACACACCTTTTTATACATCCCGTGTCAAACAGTTCTGTGGCGTTGCTGACATCATGTGCAAATAGTCGCCTCCAACACAACTGAGGAGGCTGTTGAAACGGCGATTGTTCATCTCCCGCGATATGCAGAGCCGTCTCATCGATCGACCAATGATATACAATCACAGCAAGCGCACCCACTACGAGAAAGTCCAGATCATGACTTCTATCATGAATGCTATAGCTTCTCACCAGTCGTCTACGCAAACCTCCTAAGTGCTGCGGTATCGAGCATCATGATGACGATCACTGAGGGACCACCCTCTGGCTTTGTAACACATGCACTTTCAAATCCTATTTTAAATCTTGGCGGTTTTTATGTCTATGTTTGTTTTCTTCCTTCACTTGTTCTTTGGATACAAGCGCCGAATTCACGGATAAAACGACTTGCTGTGAATTCCTTAATCTTCTCTGGTTCGTGTGTTATGATGTGGCTTAGCTGGTTTGTACGCTTTTCTTATACATACTTGGCATGCGGCGTCTTCGTCTTGTACTTTACAGCAGCATTCCACAGAGAATGGAGGATGAGGCAGATTAGGAACTGAATCATAATATTGCGTGGGAGATAATAGAAATCTTCCATGATCACCTTCATTTTCCATCTCTTGAGTACTTATCCTTACATGGCAGTTTCACACGATCAACACAATCTGAGCTATTTGTCCATACATTGTAGCAATGTGAGATCACATGTAGAACTATGGTGAGAGAATGTTGATAGCAAAATTGCCAGCTTCGGGCATCGCTACTGGGTACGGAAAACGGTAGGCGGCGGCTGACAAACTTCACGGCGGCTAACTAGTCAGGAAGAAACAGGGTTTGAAGCAATCGAGGGCGTCCCCATCAATTCTACATTTTATAACCTAAACGAGTGGCAAAAATATCCAATATAAAAAAAATTGCCTCATCGCAGATACAGGAGTGTTGGACGCAGCTTTTCGCTTCCTTAC
Source organism: Acrocalymma vagum (assembly GCA_028476805.1). NCBI lineage: Eukaryota > Fungi > Ascomycota > Dothideomycetes > Pleosporales > Acrocalymmaceae > Acrocalymma > Acrocalymma vagum. The sequence goes on from JAQGEP010000060.1 coordinate 130,440, forward strand.
TACCGCACAATTCCAAGCACCCACTCCTCACATACTTCATCGAGGAAGCAAATCCAGAAAGCTCCCTAAGAGCAAGTTCCGACCGCCTCCACAGACGCAATAAATTGGCCTGGGTTTCCAAACGTGCGGCAAGTGCGCTGGTCGCCAGGGTCAACACTTGGCCACTCAACGAAGGTTGGGCTGTTGCAGGAGTTGTTTGTGTATCCGCGGACTATGATAGTTAGGACATGAATGGATCAAGTTTTTACAGTAAGAAATGCCGCTTACGTGTGCATCCAGGAGGGAGTGAGGGAAGATTCTGGCGTAGGATGATTCCACTCTCAGATTGGTCACCGTTTGGCGGTCGCGCAGTGACCACAAAGCAGTCAACATTCGTGGGAACATTGACGGTGGTAAATGGTGACAGCTGGCACCCGTTACCGGCATAAAGGCTGAGCGGGATTGTATCCACTTGACGGGCATCAAAAGTAGGGGCTGACTTAATGCCAGCGGCAAGGAGGAGCGGGATGAATGCCTGGAACTGCATTTTCATTTGTTTTGCTTTGTCTTATAAAGGAACTCTTGATTCAAGGTGGATGCTGCGGATGAAACCTGAAGAGTAGATTTGTAGGCCTCTTTATACCTTTCAATCTAGACAAGCTGCAGAAGATGACCAAAGTCTCCTAGCAAATATGGAGACATACGAAGGGTTCATGTCGTAATTGACCAAGGAAGAACCACGTTCGCAGCTGCATGTCCGTGCATTGGTGAGGTTCCATCCTAGTGCTGCAGTAGCATTTCATCACAAACGCCTGGTGTGATAAATTTGCAGTCAACTTGCTACTACAAGCCTATAGCATTAGATCAATACAGAAGGCAATATCTTGGTTAGTTCTCCTGGGCGTCTGGTGTGGGTAAGCTTACAATGAGAGGTGCTCGGGTGACCGAACGTGACTAAACAAAGGAGTTTTGCAATCCGCCCCATGTTCCAAGTCTGACTGTTACTGATGCCTTCGGGAGATAAAATTTCTGTTGCTAAGTGATGGCCAAGTCTGTATTACATCATTGATTGTCCGGACCTGATGAGAGGAAGCGCGACAAACCACATCATTTTCCAAAATCAAGAACCTTGCTAATCATATCAAGCACACTAAATAGTTCAGACGAGAAACACTTCTTAAATTATTTGCAAAGAGACGGAGCTTTTGAACGTGAAAGAGCAAATCGAAGTCTTTTCTAATTGACTGCCGCATGAGAGCTCAGTCTTACGGGTATACTACTTATCTAACTTCAGGGGTTCTTATGCTGCTAAATGAGACCGACATCATGTATCATGTAATCAATGTGGAATTTGATAGGGAAAAGTTACTGCTTAAAGCCCTTTCAAAACAGGGATGAGTGCACCGTAATTTTGGACCGCAGAGTAGGTGAGGCGCTTCAGAAGTACGAGGCTTGATTTAGTGAACTTGCATAGTAGCTGTGAAGAACTTTCAAAGCACAGTTGGCGAGGTATTCATTTTTGAAGCTTACGTCCCAGAAACTCGAGGGCGCCCCATTCAATTCTAGTTGATTCTAAATAGCTGTAAATGAGTGACATGAAGATGAAGGAAAGTGTCCCCTGAACGACCTCGAGTCCACCAATAAAAGATTGCTGGAATCATAACTTTTAACACTACCTTCTCCCTGCCACGCATCGTGAACCCAATGGTGTGGTTAGATACTCCAACCCTACAGTTTCCCTTAGTCAAGGCAGATCGAATGAAATCGTTCGCTTTTCCAAAGTGCGGCAACCACCCTCCCCGACTCGATCCAAAGTGAGAAAGTTAGTGCTGTTACAGAAATTTTTGGAATAAGCAAGGACTAATGAGTTAAATTAGATACTTTTATCATATGCAAAGACAAAAAAACTTACCCCTGCAGCCATGTGAGAGTGCCCCCAAGTCCTTTGGCAGAATATTGGCACTGTTTCTATCCTTCTTCATGATTGCACAATTTCCGAAGCATCCTTGTCAGTAGGAATTTTGGCAACAGAGACCTCGGTCTCATTGGTGTAGGCGTCGCCATCAAATATGGATACCGGAATTGACTCAAGAACCCTAGAGCCAAAGGAAAGAGCGGCATTGATGCCAGCGGCAAGAATCAGGGGCTGGAAGAGCTTAAACTGCATTTTATCGAATGATGACTTCGAAATCTGGATGACTTTCCGAACTGTTGTTATTTTAATCAGGGTGGGAGTATCCAAAGGCCTTTTTTATACAGATATTAAGATACATTGTTCAAACATTCACCAATTTTCTCCTACATGTCCTTGGCCCATGACCAGTTTCCTTCTTTCAAAAAGTGAGTTGAGACATGAGCCATGATCACAGCCTTACACCTATGTTTCTACAACTTTGTGATATATTCGTGATACGCTCGTTGTGAGTGGATCAGCTTATCACGGGCACTGAGACGCGGGCAGCATCTCAATCGTTCTCGTACGACTGAATTTGACTGTCGTTATGTCTACTCAAGAAGCCAGGGGTATTTTGGCTACGAGCTCGAACTAAGTAACTAGTCTAAAATGGATGGAGCTGACTGAAATGGGCAAATTTGAAACAACGAAAACTATATCCACTTGCCATAAGGATAGGTTTGAAGGATGCTTGAAAGAAATAGCAAGGAATTGGCAGTGCCAATAAGAACATTTGTATCCATTGAAATTACTCCCTATAAGCTTCTAGGGGATCTTTCTGTATCTACAAAAAGTCCAAAAGATTAGCTCGATAATAATTAGCTCTGAATGAAATTGTGTTTCCTTTAATATACCTTATTAGAAGAAGGCTAGAAAGAATACTTACCTTTACTGATTTCTATGTCTATGGATATAGAAAGTCTGAATAGCTTTCTAGAGGTGTTTGGCGCCTTTGACTACTTTGTTGTTGTTGTTAGTAGTGTTGTTGTTTTCGACCTTTTTGGCGGCACAAGAGATGGACCAAGATTTAATCATATGTAGAACCTGGCTCTTCTATCAAAAGTGTGATCGTGAGGATCCAGCAACTCGGAAACTGCGATGGCAATGCAGCAGTTGAGAAGGCGGAAGCGAAAACGATTCCGTAGTAAGAATGTCACTTCCTATCAGATATTGAAACAACATTAATTGCCAATCATTACTACACGGATGGTTTTATAGGGTATGTTTTATAGGGTATTGTAATGTGAATGGAAAAGTTTCAGAATCTTGCATTGTGCGAAACAGAGCCATGACTAGTTCAAATACAAATTGTGGCTTTAGTTAGACATAGACATTCGATGATACATTCTTGTTATTGCCTTGCTTATTAAGTTTCAAACCACGGGGACTATATGCCTAGTTGGGCAATTTCCCAAAGCATACAGACGATTCAGCCCTTTCAGAGATGTTTACCAGTGCCGCATTGTCTCTCAACGGCGGCTTCTGTTGCCAAATAATTTTCTCCAACAATAAGGACAAAACCATACGCTACCAGTCTTGGGCAGTTATCCCACACTCCAGAACAAATTAAGGGCCAGTAAAGTTTACAGAAGGATCAGTTCACGGTAACCTCGCACGAAATAACTCTTCTCACCAGATCTGCTCACTCAGATTGCAAAGTGAATGTGCATTTTGGCATACGTGATCAGACTTAAACGCGTATCGGACTCGCACATCCTTCAGTAATTTCGCCTAACATCTTACATGTGCATGTGTGCCCAGATGACATATATGCACTGTCTTTCACACATTTGCATGAAGAGGATTTGAGCATCATTGACTGTTAAGAATCTTTCGGATTTCCGTGCCGTCTAAGCGTGTGCATTGAAGTCATGTCTTCTAGATGCTAACCTTACTTACTGTGGCTTCTTGAACATTCGTATCTCCTGTGATGTGATGGCTCGACTCGAAGCCGCTGTGCATATAACGGCCCGTCCGCAACGCCACTCGGCGCCCACTGCAAGATTGTCTACCAATACCAGGCACCGCATCTTTTACATGGGCATGTCGGAGCTCCCCGGGCTAATTTAAAAATTCTTTTCATTAGCGTAAGTTTTGCTATATTCGTAGGATCATTCAATACTACAACTTTTCTACATATTTAGGTACATACATTTGACGAGAGTGTCGTGAGGCGTTCTAAGTCAATTCATTTTACCTAATCTATACTTTATCAGAGAGTTTGAATTTGGAGAAAACATCCGGCGATCACTACGAAATTGAAGGAAGCGTGCGGCGTTTGTGCTTACGGCGCCACCCTTTCCCCGCTGGCCCTACAGTACCACCTACACCTTATATCGCCAATGGGAGCCTACTGCGAGCCACCCACTGTGATCAATTCAGCTACCAAACATGAGTTCGTATTTCTCACATGGCAGCGTGGAGTCTGCTTCATTTAGCAATGGTCTTCCAAAATCACAACCGGGTCATCGGATCAGCATATGGGGTTCCATTGGCGTCTTCTGTCTTTGTCAGATTATTAGCAAGGTATTATTTGATGCAGTCTGGATCGAAAAATGGTACACGTGTTCCACTGAGCCTGTACTTCGACAATATCCCAGAACGCAATTCACCGGTGTGAAGGCTCAGATATTTCCAACTCCACGGAAGAAGCATTAATTGATCACTTATAGGGCACCTTTCCTGGGGTCGGTGCAGCTGGAACCTGCAGATGACCTGCATGAACCACCATATGTGGAATCTTATTGACCGCCAGTTAAGTATACAACCTATAACGATAGCAAAAGTGCATACCAAACTGTGACCCGCCACCAACCGGCCTCAAACAACATCTGGGAGAAGAGGCATACTACGTACATTGGTTGCATGTTTCTCATCATAAACACGGAACACACCTATAGCAGAGGTAATAAGTCATATTAGGGTGACAGCGCGATTCTCATCATTGTCCGAACGCATACGCCTGCTTCCATGACCTGACATGGTCGTTTGATTGGCTGACCTTACAGAAAGTAAAACCTGTGTGTCTCAATCAGACCACAATCCCACGTGGTGAACGTTCCTCACCCCTTGCTAGGGTTTGTTCGGGTTTCATGGAGCATATCCACTTCACCTGCAACCTCAATGACTTAGTAGTTACTTATGGCTTTGCCCAGAGAATGCATTCTTTCAAGGTAATCTCGATTATGAATTAGTCAGACTATGAATCGTAGAGATGCTTGGGACGAAGGCTGTGTTCTGTGAGAGGAATGATCATCTGGGTGCCTGTGATCGTAAGCTACGGACGAGTGGCGCGCTATAAACTTTGAGAACAACACAATTCCCTATAACACCCTAAGCTTATAGGTCTCTTCCCGCGACGCCACAGCCTTTAGTCACAGCTCTGGCTCTTGCCAGCTACTTCTTCGAGCCCGACTGCTTCAAAATGGTTTCCCTTGGCCATGCAGGTCTTCGAACACAGCTAGCTTTCGGCGTCAGCTACGAGAAATTTCTCGTATAGACCAACAAAGAGCTTCGTAGAAATGGTCTGTGGAATTGCCTGGTCGTTCGTATCTGAAGGTATATAAAGAAGCCAGTGGAAACCCATGATATACCTAACTATCCACTACAGCAGCAAAACCCAAGCCAGCCTATCAATCTCAAGAAACCAAATCCGAAGACCAATCTCTGAGCTCTTTCATCATCAAAATGCAACTCAAACTCGTCGTTGCCGTTCTCTTCGCCGCTGGCATCAATGCCGCCCCTAGCCTTGCTCCCCGTCAACAACTCGAGGCAATCCCACTTGCCATCTACGACGGCGCAGGATGCAACGATAACTCCAACCCTGCTAGCACTGCTTTCGTCCCTACAGACGGCTCATGCTTCGGAATTTCCCCGATTATCAGCGGAGACGCCAGCAGTGCTAAAATCCGACCTGAGGACTTGGCCCAGTTGCCATCAGGCTGCACCAGTAAGATCCCCTAGATTTCCGAGCCATTGGCAGATTTACTCATAGCGAGATCATAGTCACTATCTGGTACGATAGCACGTGCTCGAGTGTTAACTTCATTCCAATCACCACTGTTGACAACGAATGCTACAACTTCGGACAAGGCCGATTCGTCCACTCTGCAAGGACTTCTGGTACCTGCTAGAAAATACGAAGGCCTGAGATTTGGTATCAAATTGACAGAAATGGGAAAGGCTCAAGATATGAAGAGGGTGGCATGATGCAGTACAAAGGGCTTGAGGGGATGTGATGCTTTGTGGATTTTGCTCTTCTTGTCACTCGTTTAGATAATGTTTTCGGAATTGATGGGGGCGCCCTCACTTTTGCTTCGAACTCTTATGGCCGTCTCTTTATGCTTGATTAATTGCAATGTGCGTCTCTCAACAAGTCGTGCGTTCCCGATATCTCGACAACCAGTGATAGAGCTATCGGTTTTTGTTTCATTTTGCCTTAAAAGATACCACGTAGCACATATCAGGTATCTTGTGAGCATCACGGAACCGTTTTCTTACCACAGGCCCTATAAATATTCTTTCTCTGAGGTTACGCGGAATTTATGCCGCTCAAACCGAAAAACTCACTATTATACATACAAGGCAGCAGCATATGAGAAAAAAACTTAAATTTCAGTGAAGCCATCCTGTTCTGTGCATCTTTCACTTGAGCATTACATAAATATCATATTAAACTCTGTGATCTCATATCTCGACATCAACGAGAAAAAATTCAGGAAAAAAAAGATTACCAATATCAAATATAAAATAGCCAAAAAATAAAATAAAATGAAAGTAGCTAACAGATTTCTTTCATCCTAGTATAAACCCAGCAGAAAAGTATTTGAACTTCCAGCCGATAATCGCACGAGGTATTGTAACCCTAGATCTCTTCCAGCCTGTATCCGTACTTGCAAAAAGTTCATTATGAATCCTTCATAGCTTCTAACTTCGAAAGACAAGGACTGTATTGAATTTTCCAAGTATCATCATGAGACACATTCCTATACGTGCGTAAGCTGATTGAAACAGCTAGTGAACACGTGACAATTCAATTCATTTCAGAAACGCTCCAAGAGATTTTGTGTTGATTTGAATCACCCCTTATTGGACCTAATATCTAGCGAAAAGAGTGTGGTGATCGTATTTGTCAATTTTGAGTAGGTCTGAAATACTCCGCCAGTTCTGTGACTATCTGAAGATGCTCTGCAATGGCTCGCTCCTCACCGAAAGCCGGCTCGCTTCGAAAAGCCGTTTGAGCGGTCTTAGTCCTGAGACTCAACTACCATTAGTATAATTCAGTTAAATCCAGCAAGAATTGTTTGCATGTGCTATCTAATTTCTTTAGTCCACTATCCGAAGGTCAAGTTTTCTTTGTGCCATTGGTTCTTTCTTGATTTCGAAAGTCACTCATTGGTCTTACAGATGGGTACTGCGGCTATGAGTGGGTTTTATAGTACATGTGATCACGATACAATATTCTGAGGCGATATAGATCGACTGGAGGCCAGGGGAATTGGAACCACGGCCTGCTCTATGACTGGCCGTTCTGAGATTTGTTGTTGTTTTACCTGACGCATCTCCCCTGGTGCCTTCTGTTCTGGTTCATCAGATCTTGAGCTGGTAAACGCTGCCCTGGCCTTATGTGCCTTTTGGGTCATAGCCACGAGGTGATTGACTCTTGGATGCCTTGATGGTGGCAGTCTGGGCTTGCTCTTTGGATACTGGAAAATCCACGACGTGGCCAAGCACTTTAGAGAAAAAGGCTTGAGTTTTACGATTGGGCTCGCATCGCCTAGATGACTATTTGCGACTAGATCACTCCAGCCGCGCCAAGGGAAATCTCCCGCATTCCCACAATGCATTTCATGGAGACTGTCTTTGTTGCCGACCGTGCCGTTCATGAGAAGGGACACGCCAGCTTGGCTCCACAATTTATGATAGCAGCAAATAAAAATTGTTGGTGGCCATGTCCTGATGGGCTGATGTGAATAAATAGCGTCATAATGACCATGGATCAATTGTCGCGATCTATGACATAAACCTCTCCAGCCACAAGCGCCAACAACAGCGACTAGCGACAATTGGTGGCACCAAAGGTTGCACGAGAAAGCTTGACCTCACGCGTTTCACAAGCAAGCTCTCAGAACGTCTCGTGCTCTGGAGACGCCTCGCAATGAGCAAGCGAGCCGGACACATCGGGTGAAGACATCAGAATTGTGTCGAGGCATGGGATCATACTGTAGACGTTGTGATATATTCGATATGGCAGTGTGAGATAATGGTCGCCCATGGCGGAAGGATTGTGGCTAAAAACAATAGACGTATAGGAGGCCATGACGCAAGCTCGACACAGCATGTATCCTAGTGGTCGATCTGAGGCGACGAGCCGTCAGTGTAGCCCAGAACATCAAGACGCCGTCATGCCAGACCAGGGAAATGTCCTCATTTCAGCATGGCAGGGCCTTAATCGGGCAGGGCAGACAGGGTATAGTGGAGAGCGGGAGACGCATCATCGGGAGATTGGCTGCTGGGACACACTTGGTCCCAGGTTGCCGCCTGCGATCGATGAGTCCAGCCAGGAGGTGGTTGCTGGGCTGGGCTTCGGCGATGCGGGGAGGTTCAGGGAGGTAGGGATGAGCAGGTTCGTGCTCTAGATGGTTCGTAGGCGGTAGATAGTCTGTGGTTATGGACGTTGAGAAGCTGAGAGGTTCCCTTGGCGACCCCAAATTTGCTGTCGCGACCATGACGTAGGTTTTTGGTAACACGCCTGCCCGTTCGCGTGCCGCAGCAACGACCGCCAGACACGCCAAATAAAGCGCCCCTCTCGTCCTCTCCACTCTGCCTCACCATACCATTGATACCCAATACCCCAATACCCACGCTCACACCCATTGCCATTGCCATTACCATTTCCCTGTCTCCCCAAATAATTTTTACCTCCCATTTCCGTTTTCTTTTGATACCCCAGTCCAGCATATCGAGCCATATTGAACACCATGTCGTCGTCCAAGGCTGTGAACCGCCCCGTGGACCTGAAGCAAAAGGAGACCGATGTTAACAACAAGCTGCAGCTTTACGGCATCTATGCAGGTGCGTAATTTTCCAATTGGTACTAAGTTTTGTCAAATTGCATTGAGTACTAACCAATGCATCATAGCATTTGCAAATGGCAAGGTGCCATCCAACAAGCAGATCGACATTGCTCTCAACTCCGCACTAGCTTCAAAAGCATTGGGCACGCCTTCCAAGAAGCTCTCTGCAGAGGGCCAGAAGCTCGTAGCTGACTTGAAGGACGTGATCGAGCAAGCCAAGGTCTTGCTCCTTACCAAGAACGAAGGCAATCTTCTCCAAGACTTCATTTGGCAAACCGAACAGATTACCGGCGGCGACGCAAAGCTTCCCTCAGCCCCAGTTGACAAGCAAACCGCTCAACAGCATGGCAACGAAGCGCTCGAAGGTCTTCGCACCCTGGGCACGCTTCTGCTCTCCAACGGCCAGTTCAGGAAGCTCCTTTCAGATGCCACCATTTTATTGAGGGATATAGCCGGTGATGCTGCCCAAAACACTGCCAACCGAGTCAAGCCATCGCAGGATCAGCTGGCCCAAATCGACCAAGCCGCTGACGACAACACCTGGCATGAGGTTCCCGATATGTCAAAAGGTAACCTTCAGAGCCAGATCAAACAGCGTATTCCCATTGGGAAGAAAGATGCCGAGAAGGCAGCCGGTGATGTCAGCCAGGCTGCTCACCCTACTGGCTCTCGCGATCCTGCCGATACTGCCAACCTCGCGGCACAGGAGGGTCAAACAGGCCAACCTACTGGCCTCAATACCCAAGCTGCCCTAGGCCAGGCTCAACAAACAGTATCCGAGAATGTTCCTGAGGAAGACAAGAACCGCATGCGTGCTCAACGCGAACGTGCTCAGAACTATCTGAAGGGAAAGATGCCGGAGGAGCGCCGTGAACAGACGATTTGGCGCCTGAAGAAGATGGTTGTAGAAATTCAGGGCCACCAAGATTATCAACGTGCAATTGAGACACTCATCCGTCTTGCGGAGCGTTATGCCAGCCATGGAAAGGACGTAGCTCAGCAGGGCAAGGGCTCCGTGCAAGGTGCGCATACGGATGATGCTCTTCAATTGGCAGAAGCTGACCTCAAGGTACGTTTTCTAGCTTTCTCTGATACTAATGAGAGTATGCTGACAAATATCAAGACTCTGCTTGAGCGATTCGCCAACAGTACTTCATTTGATGATCTAATTGACTCTATCAATCAAATCTATAAAGACGCCGACCGAGATCCAGATCTCAAGAATTGGTTCAAGCGCCTTGATGGCTTTATCCGCAAGTGTCTCCAGCAACAGGGCTTCATCCTGGAAGACGCTTGCAACGAGGAGTGGAACATGATCTATGATGATGGCCGCGACCTGCTCCGTGGCCGATATAGAGGCCACACTGATCGTATTGCCGATGAGTTCAAGTTCATCGGACAGCAATTTGATGCGGACCCACAGAACAAGGCGTTTGCTGACTCGGTCACTCGTCTCTTTAACGATCTGGGGCACGATGAGAGCGGCAAGACTGTATTCAAGCCTCATCTTGTGAAAGACCTTACTGATGTCATCCTTCCTGCATTCTTCGAGCACGTTCGCTATATCCCAATCCCACGTATCGAATACAGCGACCCAATGGTTGATTGTGTCGTCGAAAATCTTGTCATCGAGGGTGACAACCTTGCCCCTAACGTTATGGAGTTTGGCTCCGACAACTACTGGCGCTGGGGACGAAAGCATATTTCAAATAAGAACAAGAACAAGATGATGCTCTCAGTGTCCGGTGTGCAGATGGATTTGAGGGATGTTTCGTACTACGTCAAGCGCAAGCAAGGCTTTCCCTCTATCACTGATAAGGGTGTTATGGATGTTTTCATGGGTGGTACTGGGTTCAGCTTCAAGGTTGAGATGGAGAGTGCAGACAAGGACGACAAGATCCACTACTTCAAGATCAACAAGGTCTCCACCGATATTAAGAATTTGTCTATCAAATTGAAGAAGAGCAACCACAAGGCAAGTGCTGACCCACAAAGCCCATTCGATCATGTGCTAATAGTCATCAGCTTCTCTTCGGCCTATTTAAGCCCTTGCTTCTCAAGGTTATGCGCCCTGTAATCCAGCGAGTGTTGGAGAAGCAGATCAAGGATTCGGTCAATCAACTTGATGCCATCATCTACGACATCAAGACAGAAGCTGAAAGGGCTGCCGAAGAGGCGAGGCGCAACCCTGACCCAGAGCACGTTCAGAATATGTACCATCGCTACGCTTCCGCTACCCAGAAGCGTATTATGCAGGGCAAGCAAAAGAAGGCTGAGCTCGAGGAACGTGCTAAGGAGACACATGTCAACGTGGCTGTCACCCAACACGATTCCATCTTCAAGAACATTTCCCTGCCTGGTGGCATCTCATCCAAGTCAACAGAGTACAAGGATCTTGCCGCTAAGGGCGAGAAATGGGAGAGCCCTGTCTTCTCGATCGGCTCCGCCAAGGAAACCTCCAGCCTTCCTAAGATTGCTAACGTCACAAGGAAGCCTCACGGTCGTCCTGGTGGCTATGGCCCAGCTCCTGGTCAAGTTGCTGGTACCGGGTCTGGCTTGCAGCACGACCAAACTACTGGCTCCGGCGATATTCTTCGCGGACAGATGGATACCGCGTTCAATAACGGTAATCCTATCGGTTCCGGTGTTACCCCATCCACTGCCCCTGGAGGCCAGACCCAGTACAACACCACTCTGGGTAACCTGAATCCCGTCTACCAAGGTCAAGTCTAGGGTCACCGCATCCACCTTGTCTCTAAATTCTCTCTATTCCCTATGATGTACGCATGATGGATTACATATTCCTTTTCTTTTCCACACATATCTGTAATAACCGATGATACCACGAATGCGCATGACGCAAAGCATACGACTCAGGGTAAAAATGGGCTTCTACTTTAGTTTACTCGCAGGAACCTCGCGGCTTTGAACGCTGGTGCCCGTAATGTGGAGGCTATTGGGCACGTAGAATAGCAATGATTAGTCTTCAAATGTGCCCTCATAATCTATTTATGTGCTATTCGGGATTGAGCAAAGTATATATGGTGTTTCTTAATTATCGAACAGTCAAGTTGCGTGCTCACTCTACGTGATGATTTCAAGCTCCCTTAGCCTTACTTTCGCCCAAACACGAGACCTTGTGTATATGCACCAATGTGGGCATGGCAAATTTGATAGCACAATCTCCACCTATGCAGCATGCTAACCTGCTGACAAGTAGAACTTGGTCCAAATGCGATGATCGGTAGACCGGCAATAAGCATTCATCATAGGATGGTTCTTTCCTAAAGAGGTTAGATTCAGGGCGACTGGGATGGAGGCTGAACGGGGGCTGAACATGGGGGCCGCTGTTGCACCGAGTCGCGTGTCTTCGCAGCATCTTTCTTCTGCCAAAACTTTGCTTCATCGCGATTTTTTCTTCGTGATTACACCCATTCCAGCCCGTTGTGTTATACAATGGGAGACGAGGAGAGACGCTCAAGAAGTCGGCCGATTAGGGCGCAAACAACAGATGAGGAGGGCAGCGATGATGGGAGTGTCAGCAGTAGAAGAGGCTGGAGGGACCGCTCCAGGTCCAGGAGGCGCCGAAGAGGTAGCGACTCAGATTCTGCTTACGAAGTTGTTTTCTTCGACAATCAGAATGGGAGGCGATATATCTTCCCGTACGAAAATTGCAGATCATGGGATGTAAGTGTTTCATACTTTTTTAAGTCTGCCATTTTCTAATTCATGCCTTCTTGTCTAGGATGCAAAGCCACTGGTAGAGGATGTATATGTTCAACTCAAGGATGAGAAACTGCTTGAAGAGTTCCGGAAAGGCGAATATGATACCACCAATGAGGACGGCGATATCATTGTCCCAAAGGCTTGGGCCTCACTTGTCAAACCGTTTACCATGTTCAGTTTATCTTTCTGGTCCCAAGGCCCAGGCCGAGCGAGACGGAGAGAGAGAATCTACAATGAAGAACCCTTAGCCAGGAGAACAACATCACGATTTGATGATGAACTCGAAGACATAAAGAGGGACTTTTCTCCTCCTCGTCGCAATGTATCTTTTGGTCGGCGATATACTAGAGAGTCGCAGACTTACACAACAGATGCCGGCGACAAGGTTTACGTCACAAATCTTAGATCTGTATCTCCATCGGTCGATAGCAATGAAGGCGCCGAAAGCGACGATTCGGAAATGGACACGGTATCGGATACGGAGGTTGAAGATCCCAAACCGCTTCCTATTGTAGAAGCCGTCCGTGCTGTGGTGCCGGCACTTGACAAGGAGGGGAATAAACTCACTTGTACATTTGATACAAAACACATTGGTATGTATCCAAAACCTCCTTTCAACGCAGCCAAAGCAGATGCAGGCGCAAATACCAGCGACGACTCTGAGAAGACGCGTAATTTGAATGCCCGGAGCGGTGACATGAATCTGGAGAGCTTGAGAATTACGAAGTCGACTTCGGCCGTGGCTGAAGGACGAAGTGTGATCCAGGTGCATATTCTCCCGGGCCCTGAAAAGAACGACCCCGTTGAAAAGGGGGATGTGAGCGTGAGGTGGTACCATCTTCACGGGAAGCAACTCGATTTCGCCCAATTTAGGGTAAGTGGAGACCAGACCGACCTACGGGATGATATGTAGCTGATCCACAAAATAGAACACATGTACAGGTGTGCCAGGCATATCTGATCGCTTGCAATACCTGACGAAAAAGACCTTGGAGAAAATTGAGAAAGACAACATCAAAGCCTTCATGGACGGATTATTCGTCGAACCAGGAAGTGTTCTTCGAGGCGACGAAGGCAAACAAACAGACCCACAATCCGTCATTTTCACCTGTATTCCTTACTTCGACATCCAGCGCTCTATGAAAACTACTCCTGGAGACCGCCTCTTCCCTGCTCGGACTCTTATGCAGACGTACTATCCTTATGAGCCTGTCCGAGACAGGGATGACGACCAAGCATACAGACAGTTTGGGAACGATCGCACAGGCGGCCTCATCTACGTTCCAAATATGTGGATGATGAACATCGGGCCCGATGTCGTAGTCACTTGCGGGTACCAGCCCCTCACTACAGAGTTCGTCAATTCGATCGAATTAGTCCGGGAAGACTTGAAGCAACTAGGTGTATCCAAATTTGATCAGGATACTCTAACAAAGATTAGATTGACGGACTGGGATGGGCGTGTTCTGCTTTATTCACTTGAGGAGTGCAGGTCCTACTTTGAAATGGAGCAGAAATTACTCGAGTTGAGTTATTTCGTTCACAGGGGGACAGATGGCAAGAGCTTGCAGATGGCTTGGAGAAATCCGCACGGTAATAAGAGAGTGACGCCTGGAAATTGGACTGATATCATCAAGGGAACTAACATGATCTTCATCAATCTTGTTACCATCAGCCCGAATTTAGAGGAATATCTACACCTCGATTCGGAGGAGATGGATGCGAAAATATTAGTGGATTCACTATCCACATTGAAGGAAGTGCCACCTTTCTTCCAGTGGCGACAAGCGTCGACAGAAAAGGCAACCGCTAAATCTGGGGGCTTTGCCCCTGCTGATGTCAAGAGATCCATCAACTGCTTAGACAATGCTGAGAAAAAAATGATGTCAGAAACACTGGATAGGTACGACACGACAAATGCGGTAGACAGGACATTCACTTCCACAAAATACTATGAAGAGCTGCCCGAAGACACGGTGGACAACGTCAAATCAGCGTTCATGACGTTAATGAAGAATTTGAAGAAGCCAGATGTTGGGTGTTCGCATCATCAGTTTGTTGTCAACAAGCAATGCGATCTTATCACAAATAAGGCATCTGAGTTCACCGCGATGGTTCACGTCACAATACGACTCTTCGTGACAGATGTCAACAAAAGCACGATGCTACGAAAGGTATGGGGGGCTATGAAAAACGTGCTGAAATTTGTGGAAAAGGTGCGAGAACGCGGTGCCCTTAAATCCGACCCCAAGGAGTATTCCGACGAGAACTGGAAAGCACCTTTAGGAAATAGACGTGGCTGGATGATACGCCCAGTTCGAACCGACGACTCAGTAGACGAGTTTGTTCCTTACCCAGAAGGGAGCGATGCCTTGAAACAATCTCTTAGAAAATGCAAACGATGCAAGCATGGCCGAATTTATGACAACCCGGAGGCCGCTATGGAGCACTTACGGCGCCATCTTTCGACGATTGATTCTCAATCCTCCAAATCCAAGGAGCCAAATCTCAAGGACTGGGTGCGTAATGCTGGACAGAGCAAGCTGGAAATGAACAATGCCGGTGCCCTCCTTATTCTGTCCAGTGCGTGTGAACAAGCTCGAGATCTTTTGAAGTCGACAAAAGAACTTGCGGAGGGCGTAATGAACGAAGACGGGAAGATGTCTGAGCTCTACACTTTCCCATACAAACTACTCGAAGCTTTCCGCAGGATCATGGTTTATTATCTAGCCGTGGAGCGTTCGTTGCATCATACGGAGGAGCTCATAGATAAGGAGCTGGAGCAACTACCCATTGAAGACGTTCCTTACACAGATGAGGGAATGGAAGTCCTGAGACGCTTCGGCGAGGGAGCACTTCAGGAGATCTATGCGGCTCGCTCAGATTTATGTTCTATGGCGAGATCTCCACCGCCTTGGGATCCATCCAAAAGACTTTCTCTAGGCCCAGAGTATGTGTGCAGCTGGCTTATGAGACGTTTGCTGGTGAAACCTTTGGAAAAGAGCATGGCTGTTGGCGATCTGTACAGGGAGTACTTGTCGACTATTGTGAGTTCAATTCAGCCAACTATCTGTATCATACCTACTGACACATGCAAGCAATTTCAAGTCAATCATCGTCCCGGCAAACGCATGATTCGTGCTATCAATCTCCTTCAAGAAGAAATCATGATCCTGGAGCAGGTTAATAGCTGGCAAACCAAGCTTATCGACAGCTACATTCGTGTGCTCAACGACAAGACGTACGAGAAGGACATTCCGTCACGTCGCGCCATGTTTCCCTACGAACGCCTTCTGCTCAAGTCGTGCCTGGAGAATCTAGGTACTGCACGCGAAGAGTATGCTGACCAATTGCAACGGTGCACTCCTCTTTCAGAAAGTGCTAAACAGAGCGCTGAGATCAATGAAGAGGACCACGGCAAAGCAATCATGGTGTTCACAGTCGTTACCGTTATCTTCCTCCCCCTGTCTTTTGTCACATCCTACCTAGGCATGAACACCGTCGACATTCGCGATATGGCACAAAAGCAAACACTCTTCTGGGAAATCGCTCTTCCGCTAACAGCCTTCACAATGGGCTCCATAATGTTCATCGCATACACCTTTGACGAGATCCGCGACCGCTTCTCCTTCATCTGGGGAAAGTTGACTGGGAAACAAGACCCAAGTCTCAATGCCCGTGGCATTAGCGTTGCGCAACGCAAACGTGCTTCAAAGCTGTCCTCGGACTCTGCGTCAACGATTGATTTCAAGTCCATAGCCGACGACGCTGAATACGCGATCCCAAGACCAGACGACACCTACGTTGAGGACGTTATCCGCAGCCGACTCGCCAACTTCGGCTTCCAAGACAATCAAATCCAAGCGATGACCGATCCAGACAAGGGCACCGAGCGTTATCATACCAGCAGCGCAACCAAAGCTCATAAACCCGAAGTCGTCTCAATGTCACTACCTGAACCTGAAATATCCAAAGGAACAGGTCCACTGCTACACAATAAAGTGCTATACAATAAAGCACTAGAAACACCTGGGACGCGTCCTACGTGGGTTAAAATCAACCGCAAGTTTCTCGACGCCGATACACTTCGATACTATGACCTCCCCTGGGAAGTGGACCCCGACGACCCAGAGTACTTTCTTATCAAGCAAGAACTCGATAGAAACGAAGAGAATATTCTTTTCGAGCACTCGCGCCGCCTTAGGGGGGTAGATTCCAGGCCATTCGACGAGGAGGATGAATGGTACGAGGATTACAAGACCCGACGAGGCTATGCCGGGTACCAAAGTGCCAGACCTCTACCGCCACCGCCGCCACCGCCACTGCCGCCTCAGACCAATGTATACAACCGGATGGCTAGATGGGATGAGCCGCAGAAGCCGAAGCCGTATACGTGGGTTAAGCAGCAGCAGCATCATCATGGTAGGAAGAATGACAGGAGAAGTGGGAGGAGGGCAAGAGGGGATGGGGCGTATGTTTCTACGGAGTATTGGCCTGGGCATTCGGGGAAGAGGAGCGCGCCTGGGTATGCGCAGAGGAGGTATCCTACGGCTGACTTGTATTAGACACTGTAACCAAGCGCAATGGATTTAAGGCTTGTTACAGTGCCTACAGCCTGTACCTCATAGATGAGATCTATAATCAAAAAAGACGAGGTGATTGATGTGAAAATTTGTATATTGGTACATACTGATCTTATCACGTGCACACATGCGTTGAATGCCTAAGTAGCTACGCCACGTAAATGACTGAGAAAATACCATTCATTCCTTTGGCACATTCATTAACGCATCACCTTATGTCATACGCCTATTGCAAACTTCGCATCAAATTTGAAAATAACGAGCTCTTTCGTTTTCGCTGCCTAGTCGCACAAGAAAGCCCTTCCGGTGAAGCAAACACTACCTAAAATGCCAAGGCGAAAGACGCCTTCCAAACTTCACCCGATTTGTAGCGGGGCTGTGTTATCAAGGCAACGTCAGATAACTACTTTATAGTCCAGCGCACCAAACGAGAAGAGAAGCAGTTTTCAGCAGTCTTGTTCGAACGTGAAATACGATTTCGATATCGAATTTAGAAGTGAAGGCTTGGTTTTAAGTCACTGTAGAAGAGAGGGTTCTAGTATTCAGCTGAGGAATAATATCTATCGCAGGCAAGGATTTTGCTGTGAGGGCAACAAGACAACAAGAGAAATCACCACAAAACTAAGACCCCGGAAAAAAAATCAAAGCAAAAAGAAGAGAACGCCCAAATAGAAACATAAAAAAGAAATACAATCCCCAAAATGACCAACCAACCACAAAAACAACAGGAACCTCCAACCTTCACCTACACAACAACCCCATCAACCACCTCCTTCGCCGTCTCCCCACCAGTCTACCTCTCCAAAGACCCAGCCTTCCAATTCGCCCACCTGGCTAATACTACTCCAACACCCGACCTAAAACCATTCGCATACCTCGCAACCGGTGCCCTCGTCTTCAAAAACCTCAAACCCTCCCAGGACTCCCAAGACCCCCCAAAAATCCTCCTCATCCAACGCTCCCCCGCCGACTCCTGGCCCCTCCACTGGGAAACCCCCGGCGGCGGCTGCGACTCCACCGACCCATCGATCCTATCATCCGTAGCGCGCGAGCTCTTCGAAGAAGCAGGGCTCATCGCAACGCACATCTCCGGACCGGTTGGCTTGCCGCATTTCTTTATTAGTTCGTCGGGCAACAAGATTTGCAAGTTTAGTTTTTTGGTGGAGGTGGAAAGCGAGGAGGTTAGGCTGGATCCAAGGGAGCATGTGGATTTTGTTTGGGCGGGGGAGGAGGAGGTTAGAAGTGGGAGAGTGGGGGAGAAGGCATTAGTGTTCACGACGGAGGAGCAGAGGAGGGTGGTTTTGGAGGGGTTCGAGATTGTGAAGAACGGGGTTGGGGAGGGTGGTGAGGGGTTGGCGTGAGGGTTTGGATTTATTGTGCGTGTTGGTGAATTGGGGTTGGGTTGGATAGAGGTATTGGCGCTACAATTGAATAGATCTTGGCTATTTACAGGAGTCTATGCCGGAATCAAGTAGAGCAAAAGAGTAGAATGAAGAAACAAGAGCAGGAAAAAGTTTCTATAGACCCTTACATCTTCTATTCGTGAACCATGCAAAACAAACCCTCATATCATGTCTATCATGAAATCCTAAACTTTTTCCATCCATGAAACCCGAAAAAGGAATCCCACCACTTTTGTCTATCCTCTATTTTGCCGCACACTGATTTCCAATTCGCCATCTTAATGTTGTCTTGCCCACTACCGCTACCGCTACTGTACTACCTCTTCATATTCTTCTGCTTTTCTGCATCCCGAACCAGCACCTCTCTCACAAGCAACCCCTTCCTCCTCCTCACTCTATCCATGTACCGCTTAGCAACGTTCTCGCGATCTGCCAACTCACCCAAATCCTCAAGCTCGTCTTCTGTGAAAGGCACCCAGAATGGATCCTCATCCAGCATTTCAAAACCTGCGAAACGTAGCTGTGGCGACGCACTCCCACTGCTCCGCTTGCGGATTTCGTCTGAGAAGCCAAAGGACTCGGCAACGGGGAGCAAGGCGTTAATGGTGAAGGTTTGCGAGCCGGTTGTCGAGGCCGCAGATGTTGATGAGAGAGTTTCGGAGAGAATAGTGCCCCGACGGCGAGTTAGGACTGCGTAGACGCGGCCGAGGACGTCGGTAGAGGCTTGAATTTCGCAGCTGTACATTGCGAGCAGCATGCGTGGTGACCAGTCGAGAAAGCCTTGGTGGATGGAGGATCGCACGGCTTTGATGACCTCACCGGTGAGTCTGCCCATTCGGTCGGCGGCTGCGTCGTCTTCGGAAAGGTTGACTGTAACGTCTTCCATGAAGACGGCAATGCCTTGGACAGGCTCTGCACAGAGAGGCCCCTGTGCTGTAGCGAGCTGGAATGCATATGCGATTTTGTCGGTAAAAGACTGCGCGGTCACTGAGCGGTCGGTCGTATGCGCCTCAGAATCGGATTCTGGTGTATCTCGTAGACTGTCAAGTTCTTTATCAGCGACTGATCCTGCAAAGTCAAGCAACAAAGCTAGTTGCAACACTCACGCCTTTCCGAAGATACCACCACTCGTAGCATCAACCAAAATATTGGGCCCAACTCTTCGCGGCCCAAATGCAGTAATCTTTTGAATGACATCGGCCCAAACCTCGCGCTGGCCCTTGGCTTCATTAAAAGCATTCTGGAGCTGTTTTTTGAACTCCTCCTGGCTCAAAGTCTGCCCTGTCTCACGCTGCTCCACCTCTTCCATGCCGTCTTGTTCAGCAGTAGGTACCGCAGAAGTCTCAGCGTCCGTTTGCTGCTTTTCTTCTTCTGCTCTCCGTTCAGCGTAGAGCTTCTTAATAGCTCCCGCATTCTTTCCTAAGAACTCTGTCACGCTGGGTGGCAGCGGCCGTACCCGGAGCCTCACAGATACCTGTTTGCTCGCGGTGGCACCGACAACAGTTCCGCGGGGTAGATTTGGATCCTTGGGCGGATTCATCTCCGCTGCAGCGACAATTGATTCCCGGTAAGGTACAATCGGCGCGCCAGCCTGAATCTCACATTTGGCGAATCTTTCTCTAAGATCCTTCAGGCATCGTTCCAGGTGAAGTTCGCCTGCGGTCAATATGACATGTTCTCCACTTGGCAGGACCTCGTACTCCGCACACGGGTCACTTTGCACGAGCATCTTGAGGCCCTTGATCATCTTATCTAGATCGTATGGATTTTCGGGCTCTAAAGCAACCCGCACAATTGGCTGTGTTCCCATCATGACACCTGCTAGATTGACCGATCCGGGTAGCTGGGAGCAGAGTGTTCCTGACTTCAAGACATGACCGGCGAGGCCTCCGATACCAAAGACGACACCAGCCGGTACCGAGTTCAATGGCTCAAGGCCGCGACCCATCATGAGATACAAGGCTGTGATCTTGACCTTTGGCGGTTCAGGAGATTCATACGGCTTGGCTGGTGTGAATTTTGGACCCAGCACGTAGACCTCGTCTCCGACCCTCAAGGTGCCTGAATAGATTCGAGCAAAGCCGATGAGATGCTCGGCTTCTTCTTTCGTCTCCGAAGACTCTTCCGGAGTTTCTGTCACGGTAGTGGCGCTGAGTACGTCGGAAAGGCTTGATACATCTGGGTTCTCACCATTTGCGACAGCCTGTTGTCGAGCAATCTCGGCCCTCTTTTTGCGCCCAAGCTCTCTTGCTTCTTCAGCGCTGAGCGCACCTCCTCTTCGTTTGTTTTCGGGAAGTTCGCTTTCAGGGATGGCCACCATTTTACTCACGTACGCTACTACCGGTGCATCCTTTGATATCTTGAAATTTGTCATAGCCTCTCGCACCTCGGGCGCGACATAATCCGCGCCGGGAGAACTATCAATTATCTCAGACATTCTTTCGCCTTGTGCTTTTGGAGGTGGAGGTAAATGTTCGATCACGGAAACGAGTAAGGCGGTGGAAAGGGGGAGCCAGGCTGCAAAGAGCGCGGTCAGGAGCGCACGGGGTTCGCGAGATCGGAGGATGTGCGCGGGAAGTGTAATGTTGAGAGACTTCGTAATCTTTCCAACCATTTCTGGATCTCTGTTGTGAAGCAAATGAGTACATTGATTCTTGATATATGTACAAATACAAATAGGAGAGAAAATTTGGGTAAGAAGAGGAAAATCCACGCACCCCTTCCCGTTGTTACCTCCAGTGGTGGCCGTATAGACAGCCCAGATGGTTTCAAGCACTAGTTGGACAAACATGGGCTTAAGGTTACGACCCTTGAGATGCTTGTACCCAAGAACGCGTTTGGTTTTGGGGTCGAGGTAGAAGTCACCCCACAAGACTTTTTCAAGCACGGAACGCTTGATACCTAGTTTTCGTTCGTATATGCTGGCAAATTGCTTGATAGTAAATGCCCAGCCATCGATGGCACTACCAAATATTACGTTATTCTTTTCTGGAGCAAAATAAATGTCTTCATCATCCTTTTCCTCATATTCGGCTGGCGTATTTGTGGTGTCAATGGCGTCGCCATTTTCTGTGACTGTGGAAGAAGTCTCTTTCTCCACGGCTGCGGCATTGAGTTTTTCTTCCATTTTCTCTCTCCATCGGAGGTCGTCCTCCATGCGCTCTCCTTGGTAAAAGCTACCCATGACCGCATTTACCTGTTCTAGCAGCTTACTAAGATGAGTATATGCTTCTCCTGGGCTCATCTTCAGTTCTGTGATTAGTCTGTCCATTTTGTTAATGACGAGCAAAGGTTTAAGCTTCTCAATCCACGTCTGGCGCAGCACTGTGACAGTCTGACTACAGACACCTTCCACAGCGTCTACGAGTACGACAGCGCCATCGCAGAGTCGCGATGCAGTTGAGACCTCGAAACTAAAATCAATATGTCCCGGTGAGTCTATCAAATTGATCAGGTATTCTTTTTGCTGGGGCTGAGCGTCGGGCGCGGAACGTCGCAGCAGCGAGAAATACAGAGATATTGCGGAGGACTCCATAGTAATGCCCCGCAGCTGCTCATCTGGGCGGGAATCTAGGTATCTAATCTTTCCGGCGAGTTTGGGGGAAATGATGCCGTTTGTAGCTATGAGGGCGTCGGTGAGAGAGGTCTTGCCATGATCCTGAGGACGTTTAGCAGAGATGATCAAGATGCAAGAATAGCGGTGCGGGAGTGCGTACGACGTGTGCAAGGATGCATATCTGGGGCAGAATGTTAGCGGTCGTGGAGGTAGGCGAGTGAGGCGATGGGTGGGGTTTGAGGTACGTTTCTGATGCCTTCAGCCGCCTGCTGCAGCGAGACCAGCTTCTCTGGAGCGACGACAGGCATGGCTGGAAGAGGCGGTGGTCGAGAGCGGGAGTTCGAAGTTCCAGAGCCTTGAGGACAAAAAAAAAGGGCGACCAGGTGGACCGCGGGGATGTCTGTTGCGCGCGCGAAATGCAGACGACGAACGTGTTTCAGCAGACGATGTGCAGGCCGCGGTGGGTGAGTGTCAAAAATAGACGGCGGGGGAAAGAGCGGTCCTGAAATCAACGCGCAAAAAATAAAGCGAAGCGTTGAGCTGAGGGACAACCGTTGGTTGCGGAAGCACGGTTTAGAAATATCAGAAACAGTGACGAAACTGATCAATTGGCGGGGAGATGGCGGGCGAATTTGTATGGACCGTTTAGGGTTAGACTAATTATGAGTGAGAAAGACGTCAGACTGGGCAGAAAGAGTGATGAATAGGCGGGCAGACAGGCCAGACAGGAGAGGGAAGGCGCCGTTGGTGCGTGCCTGTCATTCTGGGCGGCCAGGGAAGGAGCGACGCTACCCACCAGCCGAGCGGGCAGGTGCGAGGGTGCGAAGGTGCGAGGGTCACTCAAATCCAGCTTCCATCCGCCCAGCAGATGTCATTCAGTCGTTCATTCCTCCGCGGCTTTCCTAGCTAGAGGCGCAGCCACCACAACCCTTCTCCAAGATACAGATACATATACATTTACATAGATACTACTGCTGCTATACCTGCATCTCCTCTCCTCCTGCATACATTACACATGCAATAATTTTCACAACCCCCTTCTGCGCTGGCCTTCCACCCCAGTTGCCGCAAGCGTTCATGCATTACCCCTGTCGCTCGCCTACCGGAAACTGCAGCTCTCAACTCTTGACCCCTTCCATTCAGCATACCGATCTCCAATAACATTATAACACCCTTTTTCCCCCTCTCGATACACCCTCCACGCTTCCCGCCTCGCCGCTCCTTTGCACGCCTCCCAATTGCCCCGTGAATGCTGCGCTTCCAACCATGGCGGCCACCGCGGCGGACAACGCCCTCAAAACGCCCACCTCCAAGCCAATCCCCTTGCGCCCGTCGCCCATGAGACTCGATTCTGCAACCCTCGCTCAGTCCCGCACCGACCAGCTCAAACATGCTGCTCTCATGTCTCCCGTCAACCAGAACGGCAGCTTTGAATTCGACCGAGTTCTCAAGGCAGGAACCGTGGTGAAGCGCACCCGCAAGACCAAGGTCAGCCGACCCCGGAACAGCTCCCCTCTCTCTGATTGCATGGCACATACTAACACTCGACTGCAGCAATGGAAGCCAATCTACATCGTACTCCGCGCGAACCTCCTCTCAATCTACAGAGACAAAGACGAGACCAAGTTGCGCCATCAAATCAACCTCTCCGAAATCACTGCCGTTGCGCGCCAAAAAGACTCCAAGAAAAAGATGGACCATGTCTTTGCCATATTCTCGCCTGCGCGAAACTACCACCTCGGTGCTTCGACCGAAAAGGACGCGCAGGAATGGGTCGACCTGATACGGAGAGAAGCGCGCATTGATGAGGAGGATGAGGAAATGATCCTCATGAGCCCGATGGACAAGAAGGCATTTCCGCACTTCGACCAGGCAAAGCGAGAAAACATTGGCTCTAGCTCTTCAGAAGCAGAACCGAGGCCGTCAAGCTCGATTGCCCCTGAGAATATGCACAGCGCGCGCAGACCCTCAACCATCAATTACACAAGTAACGACTATGGCTCCTTCTCAGACTTCTCCGACACATACCAGGCCCCTTCCAATGGGCTTCCGAAAAGTGCCCAACAGAATCGCAATGTTAGCAAGCAGAGCAACGTCGGTGCAGTTCCAGACGACGAGCGTGTGGTGTATCATGGCTGGCTTTACGTGCTCAAGGCAAAGGGTGGCGTGCGCCAGTGGAAAAAGGTCTGGGTAGTCTTGCGACCCAAGGCATTGGGAATATACAAGAACGACCAGGAATACTCTGCAATTCGTATCATACCATTCGAGAGTATCATCGATGCAGTCGACCTGGACCCTGTTTCGAAGAGCAGGCAACACTGCATGCAGGTCATTTCAGAGGAGAAGAATTTGAGATTCAGCGCAGCCGATGAGGATTCATTGGCGAAATGGCTCGGCGCGTTCAAGAGTTTGCTCGTGAAGAGGAAAGAAGCCGGAGCACGTGCTGGAAACGGGCAACCTGCTTCTCGAAGACCAAGCTCACAACAGAACTCCCAAAAGCCTGCAATGCCCTCACATAATCCACCTGTACCAGCACAGCCAGTTGCACAACACTAATTATGGACCTTGACCCTCTAACATCTACTGCTACTCTTATTTTGTCCTACCGTCGGAACACACTCTACAACCGTTTCTTTTGTCTGAATACCACTACCTACTACATCACCGGCCGCAGCCACATCTCCTCAACATCTTATCAACAAACCAGAGTTATTGATATTCTTCCTTCTCGACCAGGAAGCCGCCAGGTCTCCTCTAAGCTTCTCCCTTTTTTCTTCTACCTTACGATTGCCATGATTTACGACACTACCAGGTGTGGTCCATCTACATTTCTCTTTCTCGCCTTTGTCTTGGATACACCGCCCTTTACTGCACCGTATTGTGATACCGTTGGCTGGCCTCGATGGCCTGCCCTCTCCTTGCTTTTGACTTTTGTTGCAAAGTCTTAGCTACTCCTACTGTTATTGTTACTGCTGTTGCTGCTGCTGTTTGTGTTGGAATACTCGAATAGGATGTCTTGTAGTTTAGGTGTAGTGTATAGTACAAGTATAGTCGTACGAACTTAGCCCTTTTGTAATACGGGGATTGGGTGGCATGAGTTGGGATTGAATTGGATAGGTTAGGATAAGCTTGACCGCTCTGTACAGTGCGGTCTTGCTCTGTCCTCTTGAAGAATATGGAAATCTATGCTTCTTCTGATTCTATGGTTCTCTTTTCTCCGTGATTATATGTGCTGTCGGGGTTGTTGGAACTGGGCGCTTTGTGTGACAAATGTGGTTGCTACTTCACTTTACATTTTTGCTTGTGAAGCCTAACAAGGAAGACTTGGATTTGAGAGATAAGTGAAAATATAGCAGATGAGAGAGTAGAACAATAATTGTAGACTGTACATTTGCAGAGTCGATGTCGGATGGGGAGGGGACGATGATCATACATACACTCTAGGCAAATTTTGGCGAAGCACAGGTGTGTAAGATTCTGCCTCGACTCGGCGTGTGGCCTGGCGGAGGTGGTACAAGGCTTGATGTCTCGGCAGTCACATTGGCAAGCTCAGTTATACGTTGACAGGTAGAAAAAGAAATGTCGCTTTTACGAGATGTCTGCTGAGATGGTGGGGTGGGGTAAATAGGATGTGAGTACCAAGAGACGGAATAGATAAAAAATTGCCGAAGGGAAGACGGCAATTTACCGGATGATGAAAGTATTAATTTTGAATAGACACACTAGCGATAGAAATGGTAACTCTTCTTTTTATAGCAAGGGAAAAGGGTAGGTGGTAGTTCCTAGAGCATACCGTTTAGTATTCACGATATCCTTTGAACTGCGCGGGAAGCTTCCGTCTCGGTGCCATCAGGATTAATTAGCATTGCAGCCCTAGGCAAAGATCGGTATAGCAAATGCATGAACACGGGCACCTAAGCATCTGGTAGGCCGCCTTGCATGCATCTTATAATAAAAAAAATTTTCTATGCTTCACGCGCTTCTTGGTGTGCATGTCTCTTTTGAGCAATGACATCACGCTCCCTTCCCACTGCCTTCCTCGCGCAGCCCATCAGCAGCATCGCCCGCGCCAACCCCATTGCCGTGCCATTCTCGCCCGTAGCCAAGCCCTCTTTCACGGGCACCTGCATCAGCGCGTCACAGCCGTGCCGGGCAGGAAATACTCAAACGGGCAGTTCGGCTGCTCGATCTGCTTGGCGCAGAGCGTGCTAGCAGGGAAAATCTTATCTGATTGATAAGATAATCTCATCATTTGGGGGCGCTGGCCAATGGATGCGCGGGTGTGCGATCAGATTAGATCACGTGTGTGCGCACCGCGGGGTGGGACGACGGGGAAGAGGGTTCTTGGAGGGGTTTTGCTGTGTTTCTTGGGGCGCCGATGACGGAAGGAGAGGGATGGGTTTTGCATGTGGGCTAGGGTAAGGATGGGATGGAGGGGAGCGTGGTTATATGGAGGGGTGGACCCTCCTGTTTTTTGTGGTTTTGGAGGATTCATATTGATACCTACTTTACACCTCTACGTGTCCCATTGATTGGACTTCTTTATATTTGAAGGTTCCTACTTTCTGATCTGTTTTGTTTGTTTGGTTTCAAGTCACGGTAATACACAATGGGTGATATTAATGGGAGTCAACATCCGCAGGTGGCGACGTTGAATAACCTCGCTGCGAAAATCACTGAGCTGGCGGCAGCGTTGACCAAGCAGATTGAGGAGAACAACATCAAGCCTGTGACTCTGGAAGCAGACAGTCCCATCAAGTATGAAAAGATTACGGGCGACATGTTTGTTACTCGCCAGGCATTGGAAGACACGCTGAAAGATATGTGGATTCTGAGCCAGGGCCCGAGTGACAGTATATTCAACTATGTGCACATGGTAAGCTATACCAGACCAGGTAGATAAAGAACCATACTACAAATGCTAATCTTAGGACTACAGACTATCCCTGATGTCACCTGCCTCAACGTCCTCAACCAATTCGACTTCTGGAACGCCGTTCCAGTCGACGGCGAAGCAACGTACGAGGAAATCGCACAGAAAATCTGTCTGCCAGTCGAAGTTGTTCAACGCCTTCTCGAGCACGCCGTAACCCAACGCTACTTCGTCAAGACCTCACCAACGAGTCGCTCCGTCAAACACACTTCTCGTTCCGCCGCTCTCGCTAAAGATGCTGGTCTGCGCGCCCTCGTCCAAATGGTCGTCAACGATACTGGTCCACCAATGTTCCTTCTGCCTGAAGCATTGCGCAAGTACAGCCAGGGCAAAGACAAATTGACAACGAATATGAGTGAGGCGGCGTTCAAGCTGTGCCATAGTGGAGGCGTATGGGGCAACTACGAGACCAACTGGGATTATCTCGAGAACGATGGTGAAGAGGGAGATGGCGAGCGGAGTAAAGGATGGAGATCAAGGAATTTCGTGACGTTCATGGCGTATATTAAGGATTTGTTCTCAACGGAGCAGTTTGTGCTGGACGCTATTGATTGGAAGGGCGCAGGTGATGTTACTATGGTTGATGTAAGTTGTGGTCATTCTCCCAAATATCTGGACTCGATCAAAACAAAACTTGTACTGACATATTGTCTTTAGATCGGTGGCTCAGCTGGCCACGACGACTTCGTCCTCGCCCGCAAATTCCCTAACCTCAAAATCATCGTACAAGACCTCGCAGAAGTAGCTCCCGTCTTCGAAAAGACCGTCCCTGAGGACCTGAAATCCCGCGTCTCGTTCCTCAAACACAACATGTTCGATCCGCAGCCCATCTCCGCCGATATATACATGTTCAAATGGATATTCCATGACTGGCCCGATGCGGAATCTGTCAAGATCCTGCAGGCGCTGCGGCCGGCACTCAAACCTGGTGCGCGCGTTGTGTTCTTGGATTATGTGGGTAAGGCGGATGAAGCGAAGGAGGGGGATGTCGAGTTGCCGCGTAGTGTGAGTGCGTTTGGAACGGCGACGGATTTGCGGATGATGGCGTTGTTTAGTTGTAAGGAGAGACCGCCGAGTTATTGGAAGGAGATCTTTAAGATGGCGGATGAGAGGTATGATGTTGTAAGGGAGGTGGCGGATCCGTTGACGTTTATGTGTACGTTGGAGGTTGTGTGGCGTGGGTGAAGGGGTTAGGCCTGTGAGGGTAGGCATTGAAAATTGAAGGTTAAGCCGTCGTATTTAGCGACCGTCTAAATAAACTCTTTCTTTTAGTTAGAGGTTTTCTCGGTGCACTGTTTCTGTGCGCTGATTGCAAACAGGTAACTGTTCAGTCACTGAAGCGTGACGATTCATTACAAGTACGTACATCATAATCCTTGATTGGCAGTAAGAAAAGGCCATATCATTCCAGATCCATGAGAACCATATCACAAGATACAGTTAATTTTATGCCACGTCTGCATCACGTATATACGAAACTCGCATGCACGCAAGTCCTACTTCACCCTAGCATATTCTCCCCGCTTCTCAACCATCTCACGATCCTCGTCAACATCGCGGCCCTCAATAACAGCCCTAAGATCCCTCAAACCATGCGATTCAAATGTAACGATGAGCCGACAAACAATAGCACCGCAGAGAAACCTCGCTACCACTTCAATGGTGTCCCACAAGCTAAGGAACAAGACACTGGCGAGAATAACCGTACCGTAGATAATATGCAGCCAGGAAAATATCCGGATTGCCCAGTTCAGCAAAAGGAGTATGTAGCGCTGGCTCATTTCCAGCTCGGCAGCCCGTCTCTTGGGGACGTTGGCAAAGATACAAGGCGTAAGTTCCTGGAAAATCCAGCCCAAAACACCACGTTTCGACTGCCCATCGACCTCAGTCTCCATGTGCATAGACGGCAAATCGCCCGTAGATTTGTTGTCAATTTTCTCCGTGCAGAGCGCCATGGCAGCAACACTCAACGCCTGAATCGGCACGGCAAGAAACACCCAAAGCAAGGGCGCAAACGCCTCCTCCGTATGTCCAAACGTGCCCGTCATAGTACTGATCAGGACTACCGTCCGATACGTCAAAGCATACGCCTGATAAATAGCATTCCACGCCACGACCGCCAGCGAGCTATACTGCAGCGTTGAAATCGTAATCTTCATGCCCAAATGTCTGCTCGTGCGATCCGTCGGCCACAACGGCCTGGTATCTCTCTGCCAGATATACTCGGTCCCCGTATTCTCATGGTCAAACGTAATAGACGGCGAGCCAATCGTAGTAAGTAGCGCCAAGAACGGGCGCTGCAACGCAATCATGGATATATCTGTGATTTTGGGGCCCATGAGTTGCAGGACGGAGGGCAGGAGACCCAGAAGGACGGCGGAAATGGCCATTTCGGCTTTTTGGAATTCAGGCAGGGCGTCCAGGAGGCAGGATACTAGGTCGAAGCCGCCTTTGTCGGGGTCGTTGAGGAGGGCTGTGTGGTTGGCTTTGCATTCTTCTTCGACTACTTTGGCGATGTCCCAGCTGGAGCTGTGCCAGTAGTCGCGGAATTGCGTTTTTGTGTAGGCGCGTGCTGTGGTTGTGAGGGAGAGGAGGAGGATTGTGTACCAGAGGTACGAATACCTAGTGGTAGGAGGACTCATTTTGAAGGTGGAGAAATCGAACCAGTTGGGGGTTGCGATGGGAGCACTTGATAGCTCTTTGGCGGAAAACTGTAGACACTGAGGAGATCGAAACAAGAGTCCACATGGTGTAAGGCTGGACGCAAGAGCAGATTCTTATATTCAAGGATTTCGTATGTAGGATTGGGGGCCGTGTATCAACTTTGTCAATGTGGGCACATAAAGGATGTCGAAGGATTTGAGGCGCAACGGTGTGATTGGGGGACAGGGTGTAGCGACATGCCCATTTTCCTGATTTGGGGGCGACGACTACACTTTTATGCAGGGTTCTTGATACCAGGACTGGTTTCTGTGTAAAGCGGACTACTCGCGGATATGTTGTGCATACCACAGTTCCTGTTGTAATCCCGAGGACCTGAGTTGTCGTGAAAGCTGAGTAATGAGGATCACGTTTGCTATTGCTCAGATAATAACCTGTGCGGGTGGTTTTGTGGCTCCAGGACAGCCCCCAAGGCTCGAATACGCAGAGCCAAGCAAAAGTGTGGAGAGCATTGTTACGCGTCAGACCCTGCCCCTCTGGGACATTTTCTGGAACCGAGTCAGGCGTTGGGCGCTGGAATCCTTGAAAGTCTGAACATGGTAACTTTCCAAAACCATCAAACTGATATTATATCTACAACACCATGTGAAAATGCCGCGAAGAAATATTCGAGCAAAGAACGCTCAACCGTCGCCATGTTTCCCTCCATCAACGTTTCCACCCGTCCCCGTTTTTATGGCGCACGCACGGATGACTGCTTCGCCTCAGGCGAAACCGCAAAGCGCAAAGCTGCTACGAGATCGACAGGGATACGAGACTGACACTGAACTGATTTGGCTGCTATTTTAGAGACATGAGCGGCCGTCGTCATCGCCGTTTTGACAGCAAACTTACAACCTCGTCCCCGCCTTCCCACTGTCCCACCGTCCCACCGTCCCACCGTCCCACCGTCCCACCGTCGTTCGCCCTTTCTTGTACGATACGATTGAGAGTTTGTTTGTGGAGCATTCATTCTTGCCTTCTTCGACCGAGCACTTGACTTCACTTGACTTCACTTCACTTGCTTTCTCACACAATACACACAGACCTGACATACAAGCTTCTTTTTGATTCCAGATTCTTTGTCCTTTTTCTCCTCCCTTTCGAATATGCACTTCAGTTCGGCGCTTTTGATCGCAGCCGCAGGCTTGCGCGTTGCACAAGCAGACTTCTTGGTTTACACCGTGCCTCCCATTCCCACAGATGCCATCCCTACCTTTGCCAATGAAAGAGAGGTTTGTCTCCCTTGAATACTTGAATCCAGCCTTGCGCTCTCCTCCGGCTGACATTCCCCGCCCATTAGGCCGGCAAATGGACCACGAGCGTCTTTATCAACGGCCAGGCTGCATACTCGCGCTTCACGGAATCGCTCGGAGAAGAGTATAAGCAATCATCCCAATCCGCCGCTTCCGAGATCAAAAACTTTGTCCAGTCCGCATCGAATTTCAGCATCCCCGCCGCCGTCACCGACGATTCGACCACCACGAGCTTCTTCTCCATGCCCGACTGGTATACTGCGCTGCCGACCGGTGCAAGGCAGTTCAAGGAACAGCAGGTGTCGGACCAATTCAGCATCGTGAGGAGCGTTATCGAGGCGAGGCAAACAACTGCTAGCTCCACCGGCGGAGCTTTGCCTACGGCGCGGGCGGACTTCAATGCGAAGTTTGGCGTTATGGCCGCTGCGGCAGCCGCGGCTTTCTTGTAGAGTGCGCGAGAGAAAGGGTTTAGATTTTTACGACAATTTGGCTTTATTGCGGATAGGAAGGGTTGCGATGAACGATGGTTCAAGTACCACGACTATCGGCCCTCCGTGTGCGAATATTCGGTTTACTTCGGGAATGGCGTCAGCGGTCTGCGGATTCTGGGTTTCGGACATAGACATTTTACGGCGAATACCACCACGGCCCCTGTGTATAGGGATAAATGTGGGGTTACTTATGTATACTTTTTGTGAAGGTGATGGCTCAAGAGGAGCGCTCACTAACAGTGTTATTGTATCATGGAAAGTGATAGCAAACCGCTCTTCGGTGTGCGATTGAAGCGACTTACCTACTCATAATGTTAGAAATATAGACTAGATCTCGATAGATGTAGTCGGCCCGCAGAGGTAATAAGGCTTTCTGTCCTTCATAGGATTAACAACAATCATACGTATAAAAGTACTTCACAACATTGTCTTTTATAATGCTCAAATATATTTGGAACCAACCCATAGTTGAGTGACCATTACCTTTATCATTAAGAAAAGAAAAACATATAGCCCAATTCGCAGGACCAATACGGTACATAGTCCATACGTTCAATTGATTAGAAGCTCGCCATCTCTCAGACCATTCAAACGCCCAATACCACACCGACCCACGACGTCCCCATCCCCTTCACAGCTTCGCCTTCTTCCCATCGTCCTCCAAATCCGGGAAATCCTTCCACGAACTCTCAATCCCACACCACCTAACAAACCTAACCACAATCTTCACAACCTCCTCATCGACCCCAAGATGCGTAACATACAGCTTCCTAGTCATTTCCGGCAACCGATAACCGGGCTCCAGCATCCGTTCCACAGAATCCATGGCCATATGCGCAATCTGCAAGTAATCGCCGTGCCGGAGGGGAAACTCCGGATTCCCAGCATACGGCCGCGAGACATGTTCCGCATTGAGCAGCGCACGAATAAGTTTCGCCGTATGCCCATCATCAGGATAACTAGTCACTCTCTTAACGATAGTATCCCAACCACCCGCCTTCTCAGGCGTATACAGTCTAATGCGCTCGGGATATAAAGTCGGACACGCACAAGCAGCGTACATGACGGCATCCATCCAGCCCTTCCAGGTCAGCAGTCTGGCTTTCGCCTGCAGACTCAGCCAGTCCTGCTGCATGAAGGTCGGGTAGAAAATACTTAGATTCGTGCTGTGCATCATGAAGAACTCGATGCTGGGTTTCTTGCGGGGATGCTGCGAGGCGCCGGAGAGGTAGGTGCATATGTGGGTCATTTCTGCGGTGCGGTGGGTTATGTCGTGCTCGGTCGGGAGAACGCGCCAGTGGGAGAGGATGGGGATGAGGGATGGGGGAAGGTTGGCTAGTAGTGCGTCTGTGACGCGGTTGGGGACGTTTCCTTTTGAAGCGGCGGCCGCGATGGACGGGTCGGTGTGCAGGGCTTGGATTACGGAGTGGAGGGATGTGATTGGGGTTGTTGGGTGTTGTTTTAAGTGCTCTTCGATGGGGAGGAGGATGGGGAGGGGCCAGTAGTCGTGGATGCAGGCTGAGGCGAGCGATTCGGCGATTAGAAGTGGTTGGTTGAATTCGAGGCCGAAGCCTAGATGGAGGATAGGGTGCTCGAAGCCTGTTTGTTGGGGTGATTAGTTCTGGGTAGGTATTGTGAAGGGGAGCTATATAATAGAGTCTGGCGAGACACAATCTTATCTTACCGGAGTACATTCGCCCCAGGATGTTATCTGCTTGCTCGGTGCCGGCGAATATGTATTCATTCAGTACATCTGGAACACCTCTCTGTGTGATCTCGTCTTGGAAGAAGTGGAGAAAATTGGTATAGTGGTCGCTGTCGCCAAGGCAGCTTTTGAAGAACGCATCATCTTTCATTTTGGCTGCCATGCTAGGCCCTTGATGATAATGTGGTAGCTGATACCACTTGTTCAAGTCATATGCAGCTTGGATTTCCGCAGGGGAGGCGCCTAGTGCCCATAGCGAGCAGAGATGATGCACGATATGATCTATCAAACGTCAATGGCTTGTCTGGGGGTTGAAATTCTAGAGACGAGCTCGGAACAGACTTACTATGTAATCCCACTTCATTGAACAGGGTATGATATTTCGCATGGTTCAACATTAGCAACTCTGACGCCTTGTCCGCGCTCTCCTGGCTCAGATCCTCCACATGCGTTCGTCCTGGAGACTCTGTGACTGATAATTGCACATTGTATGGTGTCACCTGTTTGAGAGGCTTGTCGGCTCTTTTCATGTTGGATGTTGGTCTACCACTGCGATGCTCTTCATAGACAGATTCGAAAAAGGTCGAGGAGAAGTGCTTGATAGCCCGATGAACGCGACGAAATACACTTTCGAGATAAATGAATGTATGAGCTCCAGTCGAGGTTAGACTAGCATCCAATCAAACACTTTTCGCGTAGAAATTAGCTGTAGCTGTAAGCAAACCACGCTATTATCTCGCTGTGACTCCGCATATGTGAGGATTTCGTCTCTTAGAAGAATATCAATACATGTTCTTTCGCCTGACGGCTTTTACGTAGAGGCCGTTATCTGAGCCAGCTCTCGTAAGTATGCATATGATAGGGTGTTGGATAGAGCGCGTCGATGCCGAACATCCTAGTTGGAGATCCCCCGCTTCTCCACATCAGGTGAATACGGTTCGTGCCGAGGTATCCACACTAGGTGATACAATACAGCAGCTCGAAAGCGACTCGTATGGTTGAGAAGGGTATAGTATGTTCCTAGCTCTGAAAGTTTGTTTCGCGGAGGGCGGGCCTGGCGCGATTTTGGCGTATTGGCTGAGGGGTATAGGACGTTAGACATGGCTGATGGGCTTGGTGTGAATGTGCTGAAATGTTCAGGACAGGGATGTATATGGCTCGCATATGAAGCCTCGCTACTACATATGTGCATGTGCGTGCTAGTTTATCGACATGGAGCATAGCTTCTAAGAAGCTCACCATGTAGAGCTACTCTCTCACATCCCATCCATTTCTGAACACTCCACCAGCTTCGTTCGTGCAACACACGCCACAATGGCAAACGACATCACCTTCCAGGACTACCTGGCCCTGAGCCGAATAACTTTTGAATGGGCCGACAGCTACGACTCTAAGGTCAACATCTACTTACTCTCACTAAATGCTCTTTATGAACATAACTAAAAATCCCCCAGCAATTCAACCGCCTAGAAGCAATCCTCGCCCCCAAAGTAACACTAGACTACTCAGATGCCTTCGGCCAAAAACCCGTCACAATGTCGAAGGCCGCATTTATGCAGCTCTCCAACAACAAGAATAGACTGGGCGGCATCGTAGATTGCATTCATCATATTGGCGGCTCCAAGTACGATCGAACTGGACCGGATACGGTAACTGGGTACCATCAAGTAAGCTTTTGTAGACAAAGAGCGGGTTTTGGACATTTATTGTACGGAAAACTGATTTTAATGCCAGGTTCGAACGGAGTATAAGAGGTACAAGACTATGGAAAAGAAAGAAGTCGAAGCTACTGGAGTTGGGCTTACGCTTATGGAACACTACTACCAAAAGGCCAACGGGGAGTGGAAACTTGCTGGTACAAAGCCAGGCGGTCGTATGAATGAGTTCAACTTTGACAAAATCTTTGTGGAAGCGCAAAGCCCCAAGGCGAAGATGTAAATCACTAAAAGCAGACAACTAGCTCGCAACATCTGCAAAATTTATCAAGGCGTGCACATGTACAGTGGGCTTTGACATGTTTTCATTTTTGGCTGAGCAGGTAATGTGCCGACTCATGTGATCCTTATCTATTTTTGATTTTGGAGTGTCTTTGGTATGTCTTTTCACCCACCGAGATGCCTCGTAAACTCTGGTTATTTCCATTTTTCATCCCTACATCTGTGCGTTCTCTATCGTCGAGCTGCCAACCACTCGTTCGCCTCACTCCACTGTTTCTTGTCCGACTCCTTTACGAGATTGCCTGAGTTTTTCACGCCGTCAAAAACGGCATCCCAAAGTTCAAAGGCATCCTTGAGATCACCAACAAAATTCTCTGACTGTGGGAAGTAGCGCGTTGACGCGGTCTCAGTTACTCGGGCCTTGGTCTCCGGAGCGGTCGGGTCGGCTTCATTGCTAAGCAATTCGTCTAAGTACGATTTGACAGCGATACTAAGCGCACAGTTGTTAGGAAGTAGGAATGGCAATCTAATTATCGCATTAGCAAAATCATTACTGGAGAAATCCCAGAAGGTGCGTACTTCATAGCAATCTCGGAAAGGTTGTGCAGGTGGCGATCAGCACAAGCACTTAAGAACAGGTGTGTGGCAGCGACTTCGACAAGATCGCGCAAGGTTTGTCGCACAAGATTGATGATGGAGTTATATCCAAGCAAGTGCTGACTTAGTGGCCCAGTGAAGCCAATCGGTCGATGATGTAAAGTACCAAGGCCAGCAACACGGGATATCAGAATATTGAACTGCCTATCTTTTACTATGGGTTTGTTAGTAACCAAAAAGCCCGCAAATTAGAATGAAAAACGTACAGTCACCGCGCATGGGCGCGCCGTTATATGTAGGGAACATTTGGATGCTCGAATTTAGGACACCCAGCCGAACTAGCTCAATGGCCACAATTGCGGCCTCTTCAAGCTCAGGTTTACCCTTGAGTGATGAGATGGCGTTGGCGAGGGCTTTGCCCCAAGCAGTAAGATTGTGGCTAGCATCAACGTATTCTCGCAGAGCCAAGAATCGCCAAATGGAGTTGTATAAGACCTCGTCGGTTGTGGAGAGGGGCTGCCTAGGTTACAACATGTCATAGTGAATGTGCATTGAGTACGTACCTTGTTGATATCTTTCTTACCAACACTCTTTGGAACAAAGTCCTTGTCTTGGAGGGCGAGCACGGCAGATCCAAGATATCCACAGCGCTATGTTATGATTAGGATGATCCTTAGACCGGAGGATTGTACGACTCACCGAGTGCTTGGAGACAACATCCCTAAATGTAGCCTCCTTCACATTCCACGTCTCCACGGTCCGTCGAGAGTCTGGTAGTCCCCTCATACTAATTGTGCTTGTGTGAGGCTTCCCTGATGGGTCGGGGAACCAGCACTTGAGATCCAAGTCCTTGTGTTGATACCAGTTGTGTAATGAGGACGACAGGAGGTTGATTGCGGTTGTCCGCAGAGGAGTAATCTTCGAGCTGACAAGGGTCTGGTAATCCGTGGAGTCTCCACCATCCATTGGTGGGGCTTCTATGATCTCGCTGGTTGCGCGCCACTGAAGGATACGCGAATTGATGAGACCCTTGGAGAGGTAGTAGTAGACTTCGTCGGGAAGTCTCTGGCCAATGAATTCATGCGCATCATTTGGTAATTGGCCTTCAATCATTGGCTCAACCTTGCCCTCAGCAATAAGAACCGGGTGGTGCTTCACCGCCAAACGCGCTCTCCGGTATCTATCCACGTAGTTCATTGCGCCAAACCTTGGGTCGTCTTGGTTGTTCAGAACAACAGAAATGCCTGACCTGCCATTATGCACAATCATCTCGATCGCCCCAAGCGGCTTTGGCAATTGTGACCGGTTTGGAGAAGTGAGGTTGGGTAGTGTGGGGAGAAATCGCGTTCCAGCGAGAACACAGGCGTCAATGAACATGTCGTCTGTCACCTTCACATTCTTTGAGTACTTCTCTAGCTCGGCAATACATTTGCCTCGCTTTATCCAATTGAATGTACCATCTTCAAGGTTCCAAGACGTAATGACCTTGTCGCATTCGAAGAGAAGAATTTCAGACGAGCCCGAAATGGCCTGGGTGAATTTGTGCTTGTCGAGGTACGAAAGCTTCTCGCTGTCAGTGAAGAAAACAGTCTTGCGAATACATGAATACTCACCTGAGCCCACGCACTGTAGGGAGCGACCTGGAATGGAATCTTCCGTTCAGTCAGAATTGACTGGAGAGCCCGAAAGAGATCTTCTGGAGTAACATATGCTTGGGGCAGGTCAGTATTACGAGGAGGTATTTGTTGCAAGCTACTGACCTGATTGACCGAACTTCTCAACCGACTGCTCTGCCTGATGAGTGTCGTACAAAGCCCAGGCATCTCTATTCACACTGGCTCCCTCCTGACGCTGATGAAACGGATCATCCTGCTTTGTGATATCAAGTCCGCTGAACACGAATAAAGGCTGGATCTGGTAATTGGCGAACTGGTTTAGGTCGTCCTCGATGTGGGTGCGCAATGCAAGCGGGAGGCCACCTAGGGCGGGCACGAGCGGCTCTTTTGCGCGAGGATGGCTCAGGATACGACCGTTGAGATAGTCTGCAGCTTCAATACCGACTCGCAAACCGCGCAGTTCCTCCAGCTGGGACCGTTCACCAAGACTGGTATTCCAGGTCTCGAAATCGCGGATCATGTTTGCGGCGGCGGAAATTCGAAGTTGGGGGATTGGCGGCGCGGGTTGCACGACGAAATGGCGGGGCCGAGTATTGGGAGCCGTCGGACTACTTAGATCACGACAGGCCTCCGGTGAGGCGACGAGGGAACGTAAAGGAGTATTTCACAAGTATCCAGTGCGCCGGAGGCTGTTTGGAGGTGAATGTTGGAGAACCCCGAATCAAAGCTCCATGCCGCACTTGGCGCGTGCGCTGCGGAAACGCTAAGCTCTTTTCGGAGCTAGCTCCAGGAACGTCTATCACGCTTATCGTGACCAGCTCCGTCGTCTTTGCTTTACAAAAAAAACTAAGCTATTGTGTCCGATCTGGAGGTCTTGAGCCTATCAGAGACTTCAAAGCATTTGCCAACCATCGCTAGACTTCTTTCATCCAACTCCTCTTCCTATTTCCAATATGCCTCACTCAAACTCTAGCATACCAGTTATAGACATCTCTAATCCCTCCCCAGAAGTAGCCAAAGAGGTCTTAGATGCGGCATCAACCCATGGCTTTCTCTTTATTAAAAATGACGGCGTGACAATTCCGCCTGAAGATATCCGAGAAATGTTTGAACTTGTACGATTGCCATTTCCAACCTTTTCGTTCCTTTATTGAGTCTAACCAACATCACATCAGTCCAAACAGTTCTTCAACTCGCCCAAAGAACAAAAAGCAGAGTTTGCCATTCACTCTGAAAAGGCAGGAGGAATCAATCGAGGTTGGGTTTCAATACAAGGCGAATCACTTGACCCAGAGGGACAAAAGGTCAGTCAACATCTACCAAAGAACCAAGAAAAATCGAAAAATTGAAAAATTGATACTAACATACAGATTGCAGCAAGGAGATCCCAAAGAGTAAGACCCATCTTCCTAATCCTACCATTCAAGTTATTTCATAACCCTATTAACCCCCAAAAGGGCCTTCAACATCGCCGAACCACAACCAGCCCTCCAGCCCCTCCCTCCACCACTATCCTCCTCCGCCCCCCTAATAACCCGCTTCCAAACATCCTGCCATTCCCTCTGCACCCGGATCCTCGACCTACTCACCACTGCGCTCACCATCCCAGAACCAACCTACTTCTCCTCGCGCCACAACCAAACTCTTGGCCCCTCGGGAACAATCTTCCGACTACTCTACTATCCGCAAACCGCCCCGCAAATCCCAGACCAAAAGAAACAAGAATCCATTCGTGCCGGCGCCCACTCAGACTACGGTTCACTAACCCTACTTTTCCGCCTCCCAGGCCAGCCAGGACTAGAACTCCACACGCCGAGTGGCTGGATCCCCGTTCCTGTAAATCCAGACCCTTCGCGTATATCCGCTCCCCCCATCCTCGTTAATATTGGTGACTTGCTAAGTTTCTGGACCAACGGTATGCTCAAGAGTACGGTACACAGAGTAACGTTTAGTGGTGGCGACGAACGGTACAGCATGGCGTATTTTTGTCATCCGTTGGACGAGGTGAGATTGGAGGCGGTGCCGAGTGATGTGATTAGCGAGTTTGGGGTAAAAGGGGATGGAGGGGCGGAACTAAGGAGTCAGAAGAAGAGGTTGGGATTGAGAAAGGATGAGGAGAGTGGGGTGTTGACGGCGAGGCAGCATTTGGATCGGAGGTTAAAGGTTACGTATGGTTTGTAGAGCCTAACGAGGAACAATTGGGAGTGTCGTTTAAGAGTGTGAATTGATATGAGTATTGATACGCCCAGTTATGGATGCTATGTTTACAACAAACGCCTCGCTCGCTATGCATTTTCATCCCAGATGAAGTTAAATAAGCCCTCAGGTCCGGCTAATACATTAAACACATGACGAACCCATAGATAGCCCAGCTAGGTCTTCCTCAACCCCTCTTCTTGCGTGTAGACCTACCCGATGCTAAGCCAGCCGCACCACTAGGTATGACATCTTTTACTACTCCAATTCCTTCCACAGCCACACTCCTTCCCTCGACTTTCCCACCGAGCCTCCTGATCATCTGTTCTCGAGTTCTTGCCGCGCCTGGTGAATCCCATCCCAATTCTTGACTAGGCTGGTACTCATAGGCATTCTTGTTTTCTCTTTCCTCCCCATCGTCATCCAAGGCATTATGAGCGGAGCTAGTCCGCGAAAGAAGATCGTCCGCCGTTGAAGGGTTTGAACGAGATGATATTGCACGTCCCAATGTTCGATGCTTTCGCCGTTTACTCTCACCCTGATCTGCTGGCGAGGGAGCCGATTTACGATTCGCAAGCAGGTTTGATAAGATGGTTGAGTAGTCTTTTTCAAGCTCCTTTGGAGCTCCATCAGCTGGAGCCGGTAGTTCTGAGTCCACTTGGAATGTAGAGTCCGGTGCAGGAATCACTAAGTCTGACGTAGGCTCCTTTGCCACTGTAGACTTACCTTTGGCTACAGCAGGTTGTATCAAAAATTCCGCAGAAGAGCTCGAACGCCTCGAGCTGGGTTTCGTAACTGACCCTGCCGAAGAAGTTGAAGGCCGGCGCGGAGAATTCACACTGGGGTTTATGTCCTGAAGTGGGAAGGATGCTGCGCCGTCATAGCCACCGTCCAGTGCCTCATCTTGATCAGGACTAAGATGGTCTGTGCTAGTATTTTGACGAGTGCTAGACTCCGTAGTGGAACCAGGTGTCAGAGACGCCGTGAGGTCGAGTGTACGACGTTGTGGTCCTCCGGCTTTCGTCGGAACTCTCGTTGGTTGCTTCTTCTTTTGTCTAAGTTTGATGCTATCCTCTTCGGATAGCGGAGCAGTCGGAACCTCAGCATATGAGGACCGAGGTTTTCCTTTTGCAGTTGCCGTTTCCTGGGAAAGCGAATTGAGAAGATAGTTAGAATATGGCTGTACTTCGCCAATCCGTATACAATCCCATAACCAGGTAGCATGCACACCTGGGATCTGTTTGCTAGTTGCAAATTTGATTTTTTCAGGGTTGGGACTTCGGGAATTGCAAATCATTACTGAGGTTTTTGCGGATAATACCTCGTCATATGTCGCTCCTGTTGTAGGTCAGCCGAGGAGAAAGGTCGGAAATAACGAAGCATTCAGACCATCATACCCATTAGTGTGATTACTTTGGTTACGTGTAGTAGCTCAATGCCGATAAACCCTGTCGAGTTGACGATCAACCCGTCGAACCCTGCCAATGTCAGCACGGTGGGAACTTACGATTCGGGACGAGAACAAACCATTGATGCTAAAGCTATCGAACGGTCTACTGAGAATATCGCCTGATGGGTCCACTAGGCATTTTCCATGGAGGCACCGCTCAACCCACCAGTTTGTGGCTCGACCCATGATCTCGGCTCCTGCCGGAAGCGACGTAAAGTCTACTTTAGCATCATGAGGAACAACCAGAAAGCCCCGCTTTAGGTCACTCGAGCACAATCTTTCGAGGTCACTACTACGAATTACGTTTGCTCCGTTGCTATCCA
The DNA here is from genome assembly GCA_028476805.1 of Acrocalymma vagum. Classification (NCBI taxonomy): domain Eukaryota; kingdom Fungi; phylum Ascomycota; class Dothideomycetes; order Pleosporales; family Acrocalymmaceae; genus Acrocalymma; species Acrocalymma vagum. Next base: position 171,921 of record JAQGEP010000060.1, read on the forward strand.
GGTGGTCTCGTAAAATAGTGGTCTGCTCAGCTACGTTAATCCTAGGCCTAGACCACCGATGCTCGGATGGCTTAGGGTGGCGTACCTTGTGTTCATCGAATCCGTGTGTGAATACTATACACCCTTGGAAAATCCCGCCCTTACTCTTCAACAGCAGCGATGGGGGTCCAAGGGCATCAGACGCAGGGTCTTCATCAGCCCGCGCATCCTCTTGGCGAGTATTCACTTCTGTCGCTAGCTTAGTACGCGCCTCTGCACGTGTTATGGCTTGCTTAGGAAGACTGTCCTCGGTCCAATCGTCTTCCTCATCCCTCGGTTTCTCTAAGCCAGATGCGGTGATTCCAGCCCACAGAGCATCGCTTTGGACACCCATCTTGGAGCTCGCTGACCGCCGTAGCTTTCGTCGAGAAATATTAAGCAGCTGCGCATTCTCGGCATCCCGGGTACGTTTTCCAATAGTAGGAGTGGTACTCCTCCGGCGGTCCCATGCACCCTTCCCACGCTCCTCTACTGGCATTGTTGGGTGGAAACAATCCTCATCAAGTGCCATTGTCCGCTGGAGACTTTGCTCAAACCATTCAAACGACACAATCTTCATCCTCCACTGATAAGCGTGCTCGTATTTCTTGCCGGTTGGCGCAGCCGCAATGAGATGCGTCACAGACTTGGTGAGGTCGCCATGGTACTCAGCCCCGTTCAGATCCACCATTTCCTGTATATACCGCCGTTGCTCGGCTATAACTCATTAGCTTGGCTCTCCGAAATCCAAATACCAACGTACGGTTTTCGAAGCCCGTAAGGCATATCTTGAGTCCATAAAATGTAGGAAGGCGGTACTGCGTCTCCAGCATAGCCACATCCACGTCATCGCCTTCCATCCATACTGAGCGCAGTGCTTCCAGCCACTCTGGAGAGAGAACTTTGACGTCGTCCCTCGACTTGGCGACATAGCGATACTTGGCGCTATTGATGTTGCCAACGATCAGATGGGTAACGTCTGAGGTCAGGTCGAGCTTTATGGTCGCGCCCATCTGGGCGCCAATAGTGGCGAGCTGAGCCTATTGTACATGCTATCAGTCGAGTTCCGCAAACTATCGAGGGAGGAATTGAGGCAGAGCGGAGGCAAGGGTGAACGTACACGATGTTCTGGCGGTATCGCGGTGCAGCAAAGGATGGCCCCTGCGAGAGGCAGTTGGCTGTTAACTGTGAGGATTGTTAGTATGAGGGAATTTGGAAATAAAATATTCCTCCGACTGACCATTATTCCCACCCAGTGCGTTCATGGCCGCTGGTGGGTGCAGCGGGCGTAGAGGTGTCGCTGTCGCGGTGAAGATTGTCCTAGGCTCCTCGCGAAACAGAAAAGTCGCGTGTACTCTGAAAATGCCAAGCAATGCGCGTTGCGGGGAACGAGCTCGATCGCGGTCACGTGCTAACTATCAGATTCAGCCTTATGTAATATATGGGGCTGCTCAAGAATAGTCGACTCCATCAGACGGGCCGAAGCCATTTCAAGCACCGCCAGTCACGTCACCGCCAATTGAGATAATCTCTTTTTTTTCTACCGCCTTGATTCCTTTTAGCGCTAGCAGTCGTCTCCAACAAGGCGCATGTCTCATCCGTCGCACTTACTGCCTGTGTGTGTTTCTACAGAACGAGCATGTGGCTGCTCGCCACGGCCACAACGCTTTCCTTGATGGAAATTAGCCATGAATGCGATTACAGCATCAAACATTTCTTTTGCGCCTGGTAAGTGATGACGCAGCCTACACGCTTCTGCGCCCCCCGATCAACGAGTCCAGATGCGCTGGCAGAAGCTTCTTTTGACCCCCGAGGCTCAGGCAAGGCCCGAATTGCGCTGCCGATCATCTCGCAACCAGTTTGCGCGGAAATCTCAAAACTGGCTGCCCCTCCTAATAGAGCACCCCGGCCGGCGATCACTACGCGATTCGGGCGCACGGTATGAGGCATCCGCTAGAACAAGCATCGCGGCTTTGGAATGACAACCTGCCATTTGCTACGGGTTCCTGTGCCAACGTGCGGGCAGTCTCACCACGGCCTCGCGCAGCCTGGAGCTGCATGGTTTGAAATAATGGAAAAGCAGGAAAGCAGTCACTTGACCCCATGTCACCACCAGTATGCCAGACGAGGTGTGGGTGTATACAGCATCACGCACTCCCACCCCTCTGCCAGGCCCTTCGCTACCATCCGTTCAATCATCTCGTACGATATAGGGTTTAGGCGGTGGGTGGGGGCTTGTGTGCAGCTGGCCATATATTGTGGAATCAGTCTGGTCCGCCAGGCCCGGGTCCAAGAGGATGAAGCAGCAGCAGCAGCAGGAGCATCAACAGGCTTACTGTACAGGACCATACATACATTGAATGATTTTGCGTCAACAAGACAAACGGGGCCTGGCCTAATGTGGCTTCGTAAAGTCAACACCAGTCCTCCACAGGCACTCGCAGCCACCCAATCCTGCCGAGTAAGCCGCCTTGGGCATGCTAGTCTGCTACGGGAGTGGCAGTAAAGGCGCCCTGCAGCGCTTATGTTCCTTGATCAAACCGATGATGTAACTGGCGTCCGAACAGACTCCGGATGCTCTCTGGTCTTCATCACGCTTACTTTAGAAAACAAAGCGGACGCGCGTGGTCCCAAGCACGCAAAGGCCTATTCCATACAACTCTCGCCGGCGCTGCACCGTCCATCTTCCACTACTTAAACGCATAGTCGTTACGCCAGCATTATCACACATCAGCCCATCCCTGCGCTCGCCGTCCCAATCTCTGCCCTCGGCGACCACTGCGCTTGCTGCGATCCTGATCCCCTCTTCCCCCTCCGACTTTTGCTCTCCACAGTCTCCGCTCCGCGTCATCCGCTCTTCCCTGCGCATCTTCGTCGCCCTGGCTTGGTCTGACAAAAACGCTCTGTAACATGCCCAACCGCCCAGTTTGGCGCCCTTAAACAACCTCCTTGGTCCTTGTCATTCGTCTGCAGTCTTCCTCAGCCGCCAGCGCACACCATTTCCAACAGGGCCAACCCGTACGGTTCCGTGCACCGGCTCTTTGACCGCTCTACTGCAATACCGTGGCATGTGCCTTTGACCTGACCTATCTGAATTTCTACCATGTCCTCACGACATTGACAGACTTTTTGACGTGTGTGAGTCCCCGGGTCCCTGTCTCATTTCCCCTTCACTGGTCGTGCACCTTTGTCCCGCAAGGAGCTGTCCGCCGCTACCCCTCCCTAAAAAGCATCAACATGGGACATGGTTATGCTACCGTAGCCAGGAAATCCTTTGTACACCTCTTATGACTAGACAAGTTGCACAAACACATCTACTACTTCCCACTTTCTTAATTCCCCCTTCTTTATAATTCGTCAGTGTCGCCTTGCCCCCATGTCTCAGCGTCACTCCGCTGCCAGACTTGCTAGTAATTGACCTCCACACTGACGTCGTCGCTCGCCATGACAGAGTATCTCTCCGTTTATACCGAGCGCGGACGACTCGCTTACATTCCCGAACATCTTCACGATCCTTCTCGTGCTCGTCGTGGTTTCTTCCAAGGGAGAAGCCGAAGACCTCACCGCATTCATATCGCCAACGTTGCTCCTGATCCATCGTTGCTTCGTCAACCAGATACCAGACAATCAAGCAGCAAATCCTACATTATAGAAAAGCTGGCGGGCCCTCGAGACAACGCGAAAAGGTTCCTTAGGTCCTTTATCGACACCCGTTTCGCCGCTCCCAATCAACAGTCCTCCGAGCGCCCTACGCCCCGATCATCTACGAGCAGTAACAGGGCGTCGGTTGCGTCTGTCCCGGAAAGTCGGTGGTCGTGGGCCACAGGGGAGATGAGGCAAAGTCCAAGAAACTCTGTGGGTGCTGTGGGTGCTGTTGGCGCAATTGGAGGATCAATAGCCGCTCCCAGTGACATTCGGCCTACCCTCATAGACTCGCATTGGTCATCCGGAAGGTCATCGGCGAAAATTATGATGAGCACCAATGTTAAACCACTCCCCGAGGAGAAGCCTTTGGCTGGTGGAAATGGCATCAACTTTAACATCTCTCTCACTGAGCCGGTACTCTTCCTTCAAGGATTTGAACAGAATGAAAGTTCCCAGCGAAGCACAGCAATGCTTCGAGGATCATTAAATTTAAAAATCACAAAACCTACAAAAATCAAGACAATTACGCTCAAATTCCGAGGAAAAGCTATAACTAAGTGGCCAGAAGGTAATTACACTAGTATATTGATGATGCAGTTCATATGCTTACACAAATATAACAGGTATCCCGCCAAAGAAAGTCGATTTCGAAGAGACGGATACAATCATGAGCCACACATGGCCGTTTTTCAACGCTCAATTCCCAACCGCAGAGGCTGGAACTGGGGCTGATCATGTTGAGCCGCTCAGGAATTCTGCAAACTGCCCGACCCAAAAGCCAGGCCTATTCGGAGTGTCACCAAACAGTTCATCAACAAATCTAAGTACCAAAGAAGCGAAACGGTTATCATTGCAGATGAACCAATCCCGAAGTTTCGGAAAAGGCGAATCATCCACAAGTGGTCCTTCAATAGCCCAAAAAGGGTATCGTACCTTCAACCCTGGGGATTATATGTACAACTTCGAGCTCCCATTGGACAGCCATCTTCCAGAAACTATCGATGTCGATCTAGGTTCAGTCAAATATGAACTTGAAGCAACCGTAGAGCGTGCTGGGGCATTCCGCGCCAACCTCATCGGTGTCAAGGAAGTAACCCTCATCCGTTCCCCGGCTGAAGGGTCTCTGGAGCAGGTCGAGCCCATTGCTATCAGCCGAAGCTGGGAAGATCAGCTCCATTACGACATTGTAATTTCTGGAAAGTCATTCCCTCTCGGAGCTCAGGTTCCAATCGCTTTCAAGTTGACGCCGCTGGCGAAAGTGCAATGCCACAGGATAAAGGTGTTCGTGACGGAAAATATTGAATACTTTTGCTCAAACAAAAGAGTCCATCGAATGGAGCCGGTCCGCAAAGTGCAATTGTTCGAGAAACGAGCAGACAGTCCCCCAACGAGCACATTTCCTGGGAGTACCATGCGGATTGTGTCCGGAGGTGGCGTTCCGTACGACCTGAGGGCTGCTGCGGCCAGAGGTGAGAGTGTAGCAGTACAAGACCCGACAAACCTTCTTGGTGATCTCAATGGAGACGGAAACATCGGTCCCACCGAAATGGAATTTAATGTACAACTTCCAAGCTGTCACAATTTGAAGGATAAGGACAAGGGCGCAAAGTTGCATTTTGACACCACATATCAAAATATCCAGGTCCATCATTGGATCAAGGTGAGTTTGAATCTGTCACACAAAGCTTAATCACCAATTAACATATATTCAGATCGTTATGCGTCTATCCAAGCCCGACACAAAGGACCCAACCAAAAGGCGACATTTTGAGATTTCCATCGATTCGCCTTTCCACATCCTTTCTTGCCAGGCTACGCAAGCAAACACAGCTCTACCCGCATACACATCACCAGAGTCTGCCGATCCCGGCAGGACTCGTATACCCGAATGTGGATGTCCCAATGCACCTACCCGACGTACTTCGCCATCCAGCTTTGTGCCGACTTTGAATTCCCTCGCCCGATCGAGAGGAAACTCAGACGCAGCAGCAGTACCAAGCCCGACCTCCCTCGCCCGCCCACAGGCCGCACATATTGGTGGCCCTACCGACACCACCCTCCAACGGCCCATGCACCTGCTTCGTGTGCCGTCTTTCAACCCACCAGCCTTCGAGGACGAAGAACCACCACCACCCTTGGAGACACCTCCACCGCTCTATGAGACCATCGCATCGCCAACAAATGGTCTAGCCGATTATTTCTCGCGACTCTCGGACGCCTATGACGAGGATAGCGAAGGTGAGACCGGGCGCAGCGGGCGAGTTGAAGTTCCCCTGACGCCTGGTGGTCGCACCAACAGAAGCATGGAAGAAAGGAGAACGTGGCTGCCCGTTGGGCAGTAATGACGATGAATGAAAGAAAACGATGCTCGGGCCAACTGTTAGAGCCATGCTCTGACGACATGAATGTTTGGGACTAAAATTTGATGCATGAATTATTTCGGAATTAAGGGGAGAGTAATGGCCACCGCATCCGTAGTGTTTATTTTGGTGTCAACAATCACTCTTATTTTTGTTTATGTTTTGGAAGACGAATATACTTGGGAATATTTAACTGATCAACACTACGCGTGCGCGCCAACGATGTATTTGGACGCGCCAAAATTGGGCCTATTTGGGAATTGGTGTTTGCATCCAGGATAGGGCCTGGGAAGGCGTCTTCTTGGGAGATTTTGGGGCTTATATCTTCTGGGGATATCCTTGATTTTCGGTTCTGGTTCGTTCTGTTTTTTTTTATTCATTCATTCTTGGGGCGGAAGGGCAAATGCAGCACAATCAGTTAAAGTCATGATTCGGCGTCAATACGGCGATTTTTGGGAGGATCGGTCAACGGTCGATAACATTGGTGTGGCTAGTGTGTTGACGTGGTGATGGTGTATATAGACTAACATACATAGCTGCCGGTTTGGGTTTTGGGTTGGGCCTTTTTGGAGAGGGTCACTGGAACAGACTATACATATTTTGCTACTCATTATTTTGTTGCTCTTATTATTTACCGGTACTGTTTCAACAGTCTCGTCGCGTCTCGCGTAGTCTCCTCGCCTCGCCGTCTAACAGATTCTAAACTTGCCCGTTACACGTCGTCCAGTGCTTGATGCTCATTCGCCTCACTCCGAGGCACGCGAGGAAGGTGCTTCCCTGCAGCGATGTGAGATGGCAGCGGAGTGGCACTTGTCTATCTTCACATGCACGTGCTTACATTTGGGCTTGATGGATTGTCTATTGTCGGTCTGGCTGTTTAGCTGTTTGTGGGGGTGGATGTACACCGGAAAAGCCTTGGAGCCTAAGGAGACTATGGAATGGTGGTGATTGGCGAGTAAAAAACCACGCGAGGGAAATGCGAGGCGGACATACCGCTTCTTCATTATTTGATCTGGTAACGCGGACCCCCACCACACCCCACTAGACTACCTGTTGTAGGTATGTATGTACAGTACGCATGCTCTTCAGCGGTGGGTAGTTGGGCAATCGTCTAGAATACCCTGTCGTGGTTCGCTTTTTTTTTTTTTTTGGGGTCGGATGGCTGGGCTTCACGATACGCGTACGTTCTGAATTGTACTACACCGAGGCTAAACCACGCTGCATGGCCGCAGGGCAGGTGTCCCGCAACAGTGCCGTTGATCTCTTACTAAAAGAAGGTCAAGATAGCCGGTGTATCAGTCATCACCCCATGAAGAAGGAAAGAATGAAGCAGAAAGGAAAAAAAACTTTTCTCGCAGTTCTTACGTTTTCCCTGAGAAGGTATCCCGTCTCGTCCAGTCAATCTGTCACGTTGAGAGAAAAATGGCTTAGTTAGCAGACTGGGAGGCTTGCGGATGCAGGGCAGTTTTGTTTGCGGGGCCGGCGATTCGTTGAGGGGGAGTGAAGACGTGCGGTGGGTGCAGGTTGAGTGCGGCGGCGTGCAGATTGGTCATCATGTGATGCGTCAACGGAGAGATGAGAAGCATGGGATGGGCTGAGTTTCTCCGTGCATCGGAGAGGGCAGAGTGAGTAATACTTCAGATATACAAAGACTTCGTGTTGCAGCAGTGAAATTTCTTCCTGCGGTTGCGCAAGACATGTTGAGCTTGGGGTTACACGTCACGTGGAGAAGAATAGAGGCATGTTTTAGTCTTTGGTGGGTGGATGGACCAATCGGCGGAAGTGGATGTTTGAACGGTGCGACCACCCTGGAGTATCTCGGTTGTTGCTGCTAGCTATCGCTGTGCGGTTATCGTGGCTGCGAGATAGGCCCTCGACTTCTGCCCGTGGACGACGGACAATGGACGACATGGCAACACTGACTCTGGCTGCTCGTATCTGTGCTACCCCTCTGCAGAGCCCTTCTGTATTGTGCGGGTTGAGCTGCAACCATGTGCAACCCCCCACCTCTAAGACGACCCTCCACACCCTCCATCGCGCGTAGGCGAGAGCAGGCGAGAGCTCTAGAGAACGAACTTGTAGGGCATGCGGCGAGAAATGCATCTGGGCACAGATTGGACGTGTTCCCTGATTCGCTCCTTTTCTCCCGTTGGCGCTTGGCCTACGTTTTTTTGCAGGCCAAGCGCCAAGTCAGGCCAAGATGCGCTAGTTTTAAACACTTCTAATGTTCCATGCTCCCTCGCTCTCTCTGCGCGCTCCTCCTCTGCAGAGTCTGCTCCGGTGCACTGAGACTGCTGTCCAAAGAGCCTGCGAATTCCTGTCGCATCTGCGATCCGCATTGGCTGCCAATTGAGCCCCAGAACCGCCCGAATTCCGCCAGATTCCATTCCGAAGGTTGTGCCATCTTGACCCAGAGGCGCATCTGAACTGGTGCCGACTATCCGATCGAAGAACTGGGTGAGCAGAGCTTCTCCCTCCCAAGCTTTGAAGGGCCCACGCCGAGAGCCAAAATCACCTCACGCAAGCTCAGCGGACATTTCTTCATTGCTCTTGACTCTTCTTTCCTGCGTTGGGCTAACGGGGATTCATGCAGGTGTTAGACGCGCGACCGCCCCGTTTCCCCACATTCTAACCCCACGACCGCTGGATTCCTCACGATAAATCCCACATAGCCACCAAGGGCATAGTTAGGAGCGGCGACTGGGCGCACCCATATATACATGCATTCTGCTCCGTACGAGTTCCTGATCGCGACCGGCCGAGTACCTGGACGCCCCTGTCCACGAGCTGAATCTTTTCCCACTTAGCGATCCGCCACCCTCGCTGCGATACGAACAAACATTTTCGCGAACCTCGTACACTTCTCTTCACGAAACCGGCGAGACTCTGCAACAGTTCAGCAAGTCTATATACCTTGGGCGAACCAAAACACCGTCCTCCGAACTCCTGTTCGCTTGCGCATAAGCTTTGCAGGACCAAGCGAAATATTCTGGGCACCCACCAGGAATCCTTCCGATTACCCGTCTCAGGACCCTCAAATAAGGCAATATGGCTTGGGATCACCTTTCAATAACCAAGCCGCACTTGGTGTATATCATCTTGGGCGGCTTTACCAGTCTGTTCATGTTATGTTCCTCCGTAATCAAAGAGCGACTGTACATTGGTGAAGCTACCGTTGCTACGATATGTGGCATCATCTTTGGCCCACATGCCGCCAATCTAATCAATCCACTGGAATGGGGTAATGTCGATTTAATCACCCTCGAATTCTCGCGTATCGTTCTCGTCGTCCAATGTTTTGCCGTCGGAGTCGAATTGCCACGCGCCTACATGGAAAAGCACTGGAAGTCTGTGTCGCTGTTGCTTGTTCCTGTTATGACATGGGGCTGGCTAATAACCAGCCTCTTTATTTGGTGGCTGTTCAAGTCTCACCTCAACTGGCTTGACAGCCTCTGTATTGCGGCCTGTGTCACCGCTACTGATCCTGTTCTAGCCTCCTCCGTGGTCGGTAAGGGTAAATTCGCAAAGCGTGTGCCAAAGCATCTGAGAGATTTGCTGTCCGCCGAGTCTGGCTGTAATGATGGCATGGCTTTCCCATTCATCTACCTAGCTGTTTATCTGATCCGCTACCGCCCAGATGCTAGCAAGGTCTCTCTGCACTGGTTTTGCTACACCATCCTGTACGAATGTATCTTTGGCGCTTTCTTCGGGGTAGTCGTGGGCTACGCTGCTCGCCGCGCTATTCGTTTTGCCCACGAACGCGATCTGATCGACCGCGAGAGTTTCCTCGTGTTCTACTTCGTCCTTGCCCTATTCTGTGCAGGTGCCGGAAGTTTGCTTGGTATGGACGACTTACTTATAGGGTTTGCAGCAGGGGTAGGCTTTTCCAACGACGGGTGGTTTCTTGAAAAAACGGAAGAGGCTCATGTTTCCAACGTTATCGATTTACTGATCAACTTGGCGTTTTTCGTGTACTTCGGAACCATTATCCCTTGGGAGCAATTCAACGCGCCCAACATTATTGGAACCTCGCCATGGAGGCTCGTGGTCCTTGCACTCCTGGTGCTCTTCTTCCGTCGTATACCGATCATGTTGGCGCTTAAGCCGATAATACCGGATATCAAGACCTGGCGTGAGGCCCTCTTCGCTGGCCATTTCGGTCCCATTGGAGTCGGCGGCCTGTTTGTGGCCATTTTGGCACGTGCTGAGTTGGAGACTGAGTCAACAACACCGCTTGCAGAGCTCCCAGAGGAAGGATTCGAGCATCTCAATATCATTGAGATGATTTGGCCCATTACTTGTTTCTTGGTCATTACCAGTATCATTGTCCACGGAAGTTCTATTGCTGTTTTTACTCTCGGAAAGCATATCAACACACTGACAATCTCCCTTTCGTACACTACAGCAAACGAGGAAGGTCCAAGCTGGATGGAGCGTCTTCCTCGCATCCAGTCACGTTCAAAGTCCTCCATGTCTCTTGGTCGTCGACCTTCAGAATCCTCGATTGATGAGAAAGCTGATGCTACTGGACCAAGCTTGGTGCCACCTGCTGCCTTCCCTGGCAGCTTCTTACGCCGTCAAAGAGATGAAGAGGAGGGTAGTCGCCCAAGTTCCGTCCGTCCTTCAGCGCGTAGGAGGCGCTGGGATGCTGGCCGTGGGCCCGGTGGACCAATCTCTCAGTCTGCTATTATGCCTGATAGGAGTCACCGGGAAGCTGCAACTACGCAATTGCAAGATTCTGATACCCTGGCTGGGCCTAGCGACTCGTCTCCAGAAAGATCTGCGAATGGCAAGGAGAAGCAGACGCACCGAGACCCTGAAAAAGAGGGAGAGATCTATCAAGAAGGCGATACGCTTGTTATTGAGGATGAAGAAGGCAATGTCCTCGGCGTTACGGATTTAAGAGACGACGAGACGGAAGAAGCTCGCAGGGTTCGAGTCAATGCTGAAGCAAATCGACTCATGGATGAGAAGAAGGTTCGGCATGGTATTGCGCAAACGGAGCATGGCGGCAAAGTCGAGGAGGCACCTGGAAAGGCGGTTGAAGCTGCTAAGCAAGCTGTCGAAAACCCTCGAACGTGGCGCCAGCGTATGGAGAGCTTCTCAGGACGTCATCATCATGAAGGAGAGTCAGCGCCAAAACCGCCTCAAAAACGTGGCCCAGCTCTTGCCTACCAGTTTGGCAATACTATCATTGTTGAAGATGAGGATGGTGAGGTCATCAAGAAGTACGATATCCCTGCTCCCAAGGAACGCCCGGGAGCTGAACGCAAACATTCCATGGCCGACACTTCTGGACGTGCTCTACAGAGTCTCCGTAAGATGGGAACGTACATGGGAATTCCCGATACGCATGCGGCAGGCCCATCTGACCCAGAGCAAGATGCTGATGATGAACGCATTCGATTCACAGTTACTGCTGGTGGTCGCCGAATGAGCAAAGCCGAATTTATTTCGCAAATGTCCCAGCTTGATCCAAAGGCTCGCGCTAAATTCATTGAAAACAGCAATGTTCCTGAATCTATCAAGCAAGAAGCGAGACAGGACGCAAAAGATGCCAACCGTCGCGGTGCAGCCTCCGCAGCTAATGTGCCTGCTGTTGTAGGCGAGGAAGGCCAGGCAGAGATCCAGAAGATCGAGTCTCCAGACGCGAAGAAGGAAGGAAGAGAGCGTGGTCCAGAAGGGTTGACATTGGTTGACAGCAACGAAGAGGACGTTCCATTCCACTCTGTACGACAAGAGCTGGCCAGGTTCTCCATGGACAAGAATGAGACCGCCGCAGATCGCAGACGTCGCGCCGCAGACTCCTCTGCCGCGCAGCAAGAAGGACCCGTTGCCGAGGGCTCAGGAGAAGATGCCGATGACGAGACTCCAGCAGAGCGCCGCCGAAGACTCGCTGCCCTTTCAGGTTCTACTTCGCCCTCCGGTAAAGGCCGCATCGCGGGTTCCCCCTCTGGTCCAAAGTCACGCATGGACGAAGGTGAAACAGCAGCAGAACGCAAACGTCGACTAGGTGCGCTCGGCATGGGTGAGGATGACTCCCCCGAGTCAGACTCTGATGCTGACGAAGGCGGTGACCCTCTTGAGACTGGCCGCGGTACTCACAAGAAACAAGCTCCTGACCAGCAACCACGTCAACCTCTGTCTCCTGCAGCTCGCGCGCCTGGCATTAGGTTTGCCGAGCAGCCACGCATTCCAACAAAGGATGAACGTGCCGCTGAGGATGCGAGGGAGAAGGAACTGGAAGAAGGAGCTAGCAGCTCAAAGAAGGGCCTCAGCAAGCTCAAGTGGAGGAAGAAGGAGTAATTCTGGGGGTTATGATCTGACCTCTTGAACTTTCATATATTTACTTTGGGTGGTATCAAATGTCTTTTTCTAGCAAAAATGCACAGCATATGCATCTGCTGAGGTTGATGTTCTCATCGATCTAACAGCCGCTACTACATATCGCATATATGTTTATATACTACATATGATACATGGGACCTATCTGTTCCTATGTGTAGCGTTTGTAGAAGACATTTTTTTTCCTTTTCTTTTCTGTTTTCCTTTGCGATTTACATTTATTCATACGTTGGTGGCCTTGTACTGAGCTGGTCTACCTACTTTGCTGTGTTCGTGCAGCCTTTCCAGCGCGCGTTGCATTGCACTGCATTGCATTGCATAGGAGTGAAAGTTGATGTTACTGTAGTTTGGTTTGGATTCTCAAGCGGAAGTGAGGGATAGAGGGGGACGTACAGATTTATTTATTTTTGCGGAAGAAAGACAACGCAGGCAAAGCATGGAAAGGGTTACAGATAGAGGAGGAGTTTTCGCTGTGGGCATGCATGATAGAGACGTAGCGTTGCGTTTAATTGAGATGTAGTATTGGTGTTTTTGGGCGTAGGATTCTAGGTGTTGGCAGAGTAGATGGGAAAATCTTGAGCTACTTGAATGATTAATGTAGTTGTGTACTATCTATCTGTCCTTTGCACCTTCGTTTTCTTCCGCTCTTTGCATCTGCTAACTATCGGGTGGTGTTATGGTATGATATGGTTATCACCCAGTAGTCCGTACCAGTAGTCTGTTAACAATCAACAACACCCCTCACATGACCACCACATGTATAATGTTCTGCCTTGCTACCTTCCACCCTTCTCGTCTTCTGCCTTAAATATCCACATACACCCCCATCCCATCAAATTTTCAACACTTGTTTTCTTTTTAACCTCTGTTCTTCTGTTTCTTTTTCTCTGTATTCACACCGCTAACGCTAGTACCCATTTGATCACGGCTTTGCGCGAGGGAATTTGTATGCCGCGTTGTGTACATATGTAAAGGATTTGAGCGGAGTATCTATGTTGTACAAAGCGGGAATTTGGAATTTATGTTCTGTTTTCTTTTTTGGAGGGTGGGGCCTTTTTGTATGCGTGAGTTTGTCTTGTTTTGTCCTTTGGATTAGCGATGTCGTCTAATTTTCTGTTTTATTTTTTTCTTTTAACTTCCATTAGAAGAGGAAGATTTTTTTGAGGGGTGTACGACTCCTTTTTTAAGCTAATAACTATGGTGTTTAAGACTACGGAGCTTGGCTTATTGTGTTGTTGAATTTGGGGTAGGGAGGGTAAAGAGCTGAAGAGTCAAGTGGTGAGATATACTAAGAGCGTGGGAAACGCATAGCATGGATGTTTATAGAATGGATAATTTTATTCTCAATGCTGGGAAGTTAATGATATACCGGGTGCTATATGTCGCTGTTTACATAATGTTTTTCTTGTTCTGAGGAGGTTGAGAGGTATTGGATGCTTGGGGGATGGGCTCACAGGTAGCACGCATGTTGTTACTGGCGTAGGTGTATGGGGACTTTGGTGCTGGTGCTTTTTGTGCTAGTTTGAGGGTCTGGGGCACAGGGTAATTAGACATTGGGGAAGACGTGGGGCAGTGGCTGAGATTGTTGTGAGTCTGTGGGTACTATACTGTGTGTTATATTCCGGGGATGTGAGTTGAGGAGTTTGATAGTATCCATGGTAAAGCCCATGTGCTACGATAAAGCAGATCCTGTCAAGGTAAAAAAAAGAAAAGAAATCAAGGAGAAAGGCACTGAGTAACAACAATGCCAGTCCCAACTTGAATTCGCGCTTCGAAGTCAACGACGACTCGGACACATCCCCTTTAGGAACTCCTGAATGTTTGCACACGGCTTATGTCTCAGCCATCAGTTGCTCCGCAGAACCCGCCAGTCGGGACCTTCCCAAAGCTTCCAAATACTTTCCAGCCCAAGGATACATCCAAAGGCAATAATCAAAGCCCATATGTTAACACAGACTGGCGCTGTGTGAGGCAGATTTGATTTCGGACTATTCTGGCGTTTAGGGTTAGCGGAAGAGATGGTCCAGTCCCGCCAGCTGACACACGTCACAGCTTCAATTCCCGCTCGAGCGGATATACCTTCTACTATCGCACACCACCAGCAAAGGACTACACATGTCATTTCGGCGTCTGCTGGTCTCCGGCGATGTGGTGTGGTGTCTTAGTACATCGTAACACGACATGACAGCGGATCCGCACCCGCTGCTCCCAGTCCCCCGATCTGGCAAGATTTTTCTCGGATGGGTGGGTGTAGGAGAAACCTGCCGTCTACCAACTTTTGGCAGTCAAACGCCGATGCATGACCAGCTAGCTCTTTCTCGCCTGTCTTGCCTAGCCTGCTCTCGCTACCCCAGACTCTATTTTGCGTTCCACTAAGGAATGAAACGCAGACGCGTAGTCCCTTTTCTCGCTTTGCTTTTGGGAATTGAAAGTGGGGTGGTACCAACGTCGACAAGAACAACAGAGACATGCGCGTTTGAAAGAGCCTCATCATGTTTTGAGCACGGCCTTGTGCATAGATGGCAGTCGTTTAATGTGGGGATTGAAGAGCCGCACAAAGGTGGGCACTGAAGCTTTCTGGAGACTTGGCAGGTATGGAACGGGTGCATGTATCGTGTTGGTAACGTGCTTTTTGGCGTCGCCGAGTACGCCAAGTGCAACATCACATTCCTCACAATGGTGGGAAAGCAAATAACAGAAGTAAGTGTTTGAGGCATTTACGAAGCTCCAGAGGCTTAAAGAATAGCCCATTGACATATGATTTTCAGCTTGGGACATTCACATGTTGCAGGGCTAGACGGCATTAGTGCTCATTGGACAGAAGTGAGTCATGGACTTCATTTGCTCGTGATCATAACCTTTTTACAGTAGGCAGATGATGGGTATCAAATTCAGCCCCTATTAGCCATCAAACTCTCAAACGAACAGCTCAATACCTCAACCACATTCCCCCACGGATCCCTCACATACAATGCCCTCTGCCCATCCACCAAATCCACCGTTTCACCCACCTGTGTGCCCCCACGCTCCACCGCTCTACGACATGCTTCGTCGACGTCCGGCGCCGTGACTGCAATGTGGAAAAAGCCGCCGCGATTGTATTCAAACTCTGCTGGTGGGGGCTTGTATGGCGGATCAATGAATTCGAAGATTTCTAGCCCCACGCCGTTTCCCGTGCCTAACCAGGCCACTTTTACTTTTTGAAGTGTTGCTCCGTAGATTTTGTAGATTGCTGCGTCTGGCATGATTTTCCGCTCCGTCATGCGGTCGCTCCTGTAGTTCCGTGTTAGCTCCGCTCTGTTGAAATGAAGTCTTTGCTGAATTTGCTCCTTTGGTGAGTCAATCAATGAGTAAATGAATGGGCGTACCGGAGCCTCTTGAAGCCAAAGACTGCTCCATACCATTCGCACGCTGCGTCGCAGTCTGGGACGCTAAGGGCGACGTGGTTGACGACGTGGTTGTGTATCTAGGCAGCGGGTTCGTCGTCAACGAAGACCGTCTTGTAGGCGTAGAAGTAGCAGGAGACTTGACGGCAGGACTTTTCAAAAAGACACGAGCAGGCGGGAATTGACTGACTGGAGGCATTTTGGGACACAAGAAACGCAAGAGCTGAAAAAACAACAGAGATGTAGCTTTTCAATTTTTGTGCAAGTGACTCAAAATGTATGAAAATACCTCGTCAGATGTTGTAGAGGCTTGAAATCGGTGGCGATGACTGTCCCTTTATGTAGTCGCCCGCGTTTAACCCCAATTGGGCCTCAGCTTGTGCGGTGCCGCGTGCAAAGGTAGCTTGAGGGGATCTGCGTTTCGATTGGGTCTGTACAGGCCTCAGGCTATGCTCGTGTGAGGGTGATGCGCGGAGTGCGTGATGTGGAGCCGGACCGTGCCGGCGGTTTCTTTTCGTGCTCGTGCACTTGGTTCTGGAACAGGAATCGAAAGAGGAGCAACTTGGCAGCTGGAATGTTAATGTCGCGCATACAAAAACCCTGTGAGCGGAAACGAAAGATGAGATCGCCTCTTTGGCTTGTTCGTGGTTTAGCTGGAGCGTTGTTTCTGCTAGTTATACGCCTCCGGTTGTCCGGGAAGTTGTTTTCCTTGATGGTAAGGTTTAGCGTGGTGGTTACCCCAGATTTCGACTCTCCTCTTCCTTCTCCACAGCCCCGGTTGAGTGGCGGGAAACGCACGCTTTTGGCTACTCACTATTGAGCTATACGTGATGGCTCGAATGCCTGTTGGTGTGTCGTCGTGGAAGTTCAACATCCCCTGGTATTTGTTACACGTCATGGTTCGATGGTGATAGGACATCGTTGCAAACTGACAGGCGGTAATGCATGCTTAAGGCCCGAAATCAAGATAGTTGATAGGACGAAAACAAGGATGAGCGTTTCGTTTTCACATGTGCTTGAATGGGGACTAGTGTAGGGCGGTGGGATTGATCGTTGATCGAAGGCGGTCATCCGAGGTCCAACGGGGAGCTATCGAAGCTAGGTTAAATGTGAAAATGAAGTCACGGAGGTTTACGGTAACACTTTTGTCGCAGTACGCCTTCATGCATGCATTGTACCTCGTTATCTATTGCTCGAAAAACTTGCCCTCGCCTTGGGACTTTGCAAATCTATACACATGCACTTCGTTCTGTTTGGCCCCCTTTACTACTTCATTTGGGTCGTTCTTTAGGTTTTCGGTAACGTCCATTTCAGGTACAACGGAGAACTCATGTACTGCTTGCCATGTTGGCGGTTCAGGGCTCGGTTCATCTGTTGTTGGTAGACCTTTCAGTGCTCGAGATTGCGCATTGGTTCGTGCAAACTGGAGCCGGAAGCGTAGAGTACGGAGATAATTGGGCGCCTGTGAGACGACTGCGGTTTGCTAGAACAAAAGATTTAGTTTCAAGTGTGTATGCATTGGTAAGTAACACACCTACCTGGTCGAGAACCTTGTTTACTTCTTCATCCGATGTGCCTTCTGCAGTTTCAATCCCTGAAACGACAAGGTACTGTGCTGGCTCTACATCTCATCATCAGCTCATGTGGTATCACTCAACATCAATGTCCGCCCACCTTTCTTGCCCTTCGCCTCTGTCTTGTCCACAAGTTCATAATAAGCCACATCGAAATCCGCCATATCATAGATAATACCCGTCCCAGGCAAACTATCACTCCTGACCGAGATAGCCTTGAACTCATCACTCAACGTGAATCCCAAATCCTCCATGGGATAAAACGCCAGAAACGGCTTTTGATGTGAAGAATTCCCCAGAGCAGAAGTCTTTTCGACATGGACATATCGAAAGGCATTGTCGATTCCACTGGTTCGTACAATCTCATCAATGTGCTCATCATCGTACCATTTGAGGAACAAAGACTCGGACAGCACATCTGCGGATTCGGGGGAAATGCGTGAGTTGACCCATAGCATCCCCGGACCGTGCATTGCTGGTGCAGACATGTTTACTCAGGCGATGTTGATAATGAAGAAGGTCGGCGGTAATGCCATCCTGCCGGGCCCTGGATTTTGGGCTGTCCATTTTCACACCGCTAACCATTTTGATTCTGGCAAACCGGAGGGGGTGGACTGTCCGAGAGAAAAGCCGGAAATTGGTTACCGGTTCGGCGCCATGGCAGAGATAGTCTGAATTGAAGCTTGTGGAGGAACTTGTACTACCCCGCAATCACATGTATTCATTCTAGTTACCATTGAGCTTAGTCGCTATACTTTACTTCTTATACATGATACTGTGGACTAGATGTGCCTATATATCGCCTGGTACTACCCTGGCTCGAGATGATAGCTTTCTTTATACATAAACTTACCATACCTCCTACAGCTAATAGTACGCTCTCTCGTGTTGCGATATAACCGACATAACGTAGTCACAACTTAAGCAGCCCAAGTCAACAAAAAGCCCTAGTGCTCTAATTAAAGAGTTCTTCTACAGTCAGTTGACACCAGCAAATTACCACAGGTATATATTAATATTCACAGCTGGTGATTGTAGTTATCTGCCAAAAGAGATGCACTTTATGTCCGGGTCATTCCACGACATGGCAGAGAGTCTCACAAAACCAACGAACTTATAAAACCGATACCATGTCTCGAAAGACGCAGGATAAAAGTTACTCGCATGCTACACTCGAGTCCTGCCAGATATGCTTCTCCATGCGAGCTACTTGTATGGCATACTACCAGGAGTCACTAAATTTCAGATATATCCCTCATAAGATTAATAGTGCGAAGTGCATGGCGAATAATACCGTGTGTAGAGTTCGAAAGGGAATAAAATTTTTTGCAGTGTTATGATTACATTATACATTAACACCAAAAGTAGCCCCCTACTCTTCCCTGACGCGGGCCTTTCCCCCTCTATTTCTACAAATCTTTAAGCAACCTCACAATCTCACCATATCCCTTCATCTCCGCCACTTCCAGCGCAGTCTGCCCATTCGAAGACGCAACCGCCGGATCTGCACCCCTTCCAAGCAAATACTCGACAACCGTAATCTTGCCCCGTTCCGCCGCCGCATACAACGCAGTCCCGAGCCCACTAATCCTCCAATAGGTCCAAGACTCGGGTACATTCTGGAACATGATGCTGTTGATGGGACAGCCGAGATCTAGCAGTATTTCCATTAGTTCCAGGGAATCGGGGTTGTCGCGTTGGACGGCGAAATGCAGGAGTTGTCCGTTTTCGATGCCGCGGCCTCGTGAGAGGAGGAGTTTGACGGTGCGGAGGGAGGCGCTTGTTATGGCTCGGGAGGTTGGTGTGATGTCTTTGCCGCCTCGGGCACATGGGTCTGCGCCATTGTCGAGGAGCCATCGTAGGAGGTAGCTGTGTTGTGTAAAAGTGCTTTTGACATGTTAGCTAGGTTGATGAAGAGATGGGACATCTAACTTACTCGAGGCGTGTACAGAATTTGCCATAGTCGGGCTCATTAACATTCCATCCAAAGTCACAGAATATCTGAAGGATGGCAGTTGATTCCGCGCAAGCGGAGATTAGGTAAGGGAAACGGTTTTCGCAGAGATATAGGAGGATGTCGGGCTGGTCTTTTGAAGCGGCTTCGTCGAAGGCGCGCGAGAATAGGCTCAGGTCATCATCTGGGTTTTCAGCGCCAAAGGTACAAAATATTTGGATCGCGTTGGACAAATCTCCAGAATCAATTGCGGCTAGTAGTAGATCGACCTCTTTTGGTGTCGCAGGAGATGCAGTTGATGAATGCAGGTGGTCTGTTGTTGTATCGGAGCGATAAGATATTTTGGGTGGTAAGGAAGGAATTAAGAGGTGGATAGCATCGGTAAAGGTGAGTCGAGTATGGGCCGTTGAATCAATATCAATTCCGACAATATTGAAAAGATGTGAGATAACATGCGCCTGTTTCCCAGAGACCGCACCCGCTAAAGCTTTTGTAATTGCCTTCATGTCTTGTTGGAGAAAGTTCAGAAGTAGATTGACGATCGTGATATTTCCTAGACGTGCCGCCCAGAATAAGGCTCCGGTGAAATAAGAGGGGACTTTTTCAGACAGGTGCAGGAGAATAAGGTGGACGATATCTGTATTGTTATGTCGACACGCAATCTCCGTGGATAATGCAAGTGCATCCTCTCCAAGCGTCGACAGAGCTTTTGGGATGGATTGTTGTATGACGGATTGGCAATTGTACTCTACAGCGGCCTGGGTAACGCGTAACCAGAAGTTTGCTCCCTCGTTTGATAGTTCGATGGGTACGTAGAAGAACCTTTTACCCAACAACTGGACGGCAGTCGATTCTTGCCTGGATTTAATTGCTTGGAGAACCGCATCCTCAAGCAGTTTTACCTGCTCACGAGTTCTGTTTGAGCCTAGTAAAGCCAAAGTAATCTCGCTCTGCCCGGCTCTTGCTGCAGCCTCAACAGCATGGGTATATCGTGTGTATGTAAAATGGTCAGACACATCATAATCTCGAGAGTTCAGAAGAAGCGCAATTATGTCGCCGGAGCCATATGAAGCAGCAACGGAGACTGGCTCTCCGAAGAACCGAGTTTTCGCAGTGGCGTGGGCACCCTGCTCGAGAAGAGATTTGACTTCTTCGGTTTGAGCTGCTCCTATGGCTGCTACCAGCGCATTCTCCTTGATTGCTACTTGGGGTTTAAACTCGGTAAGAGCAAGAGAATTAACGACATCCCAATAAAACATTGAATCGGCAGCTGCTTGTATGAGGACGTCATAATATGTGGTCAAAAGGCCGTCGTCGGAGCTGAATTTTTCAGAGAGGAAATTGACTGTCTGATTAATGGCATTGCAAAGGGGACGCTCGTTGGCATTTCCGAGTTGCATTTTTGC
This sequence comes from Acrocalymma vagum, assembly GCA_028476805.1. NCBI lineage: Eukaryota > Fungi > Ascomycota > Dothideomycetes > Pleosporales > Acrocalymmaceae > Acrocalymma > Acrocalymma vagum. The sequence goes on from JAQGEP010000060.1 coordinate 192,609, forward strand.
TCGTATGAGCTTTGCTGTCATTTCTTTGCCCATTCTTACACGCTGCAGAGAGGCGTTGGGCAGGCGAAAGACGCTGTCTTGGACCAATTCATCAAGTCGCCCTAAGCGTGAATTAGTATGCGTCATTTACATTTTTTGGTATGAGAGGTGTCGCACGACATGTTGTTCGAAGCTCTACAGAGGCGCATAAACCTGCAGCATGAAGTGTATAGTCCAAGATGATGTCGAGGACCTCATTAGGTAGCGTGAGCAGCGGCATGGCGAAGTTTTGGTCGGAGAGAGCAAATTGACAGGAGAAAAAGTTTTGATAGCTGCAGCTGCGCATGAATGGGTTTCAGACAAAGCACAGCTTGTCTCCGAGGTCCACACAACAGCTGCCGGGGGGTACTAAAGTGCAGGCCTGGGGCTATGTCTGCTGAGTCAACGTTTCCGCATTTGTGTGTCTCTCATTGAAATTTTAAATGTGAGCATGGCAGCTTGGAAGGGAAACGTGATCGACATATTGCATTTTGTTCAGCCACAAAATATCACTGTGTAACGCCTCATACCCAAGCACGAGCTGGGGTACCCCCAATACAGATGCATGTATACATGTAAGCCTCTGCCTCATTCCTGCAGCGAGAAATCGCAATTGCAATCGCCATAAAGGAAGAGATTCCACAATAAGAGGTAAACCCGGCGCCATAATTCTCCACCTCTGTGGGCGGATCAGCAGGGGTTGGGTGCGGGAAACAAGACCGACGTGGATGGAGGGGCAATGGGATTGTGTCACAGAGGGGAACCCAGGCAAATCCCCCCAACTACGATCATGTCTCCAGACTTCTCAAATAGAATTTTTTGCAGGTGGTAGCCGTGGCTAAATACGGCTAAGCCGGTGGCTTTAGATACTTGTTTTTATCATCCATCTATTTGCCAATCTTCCTCTTTCTTTATTCTTTATTTGTTTTCGGTCCTTCTGCCAGCAGCTGGAGAGCTCGACACCCAACTACCGTAGATTTTTCCTGCTTTTTGCTTTTTGTACTACCTGACCAAACCGCAGAATAACACGTACCCGTAAGCCTCAATACTTTGCAAAGTCTAGGATACCATGGCTTCAGGCATTGCCCTTGTTGGAGGCGGTATCTTCGCAAAGGAAGAGCACCTCCCAGCCATCCGCGCGACACCGCTTCTTGAGCTCAAAGCGGTGTATTCTCGTTCGCTCAAGTCTGCCCAGGCTACTGCATCAGACATTAGCGTCGATCTGTACAGCGATGACCAGGGCGAGAAGGGCAAGGGATATGAAGACCTACTGAAAAGGAATGATATTGTGGGTATAGTTGTAGCGTAAGTATAAGATCTGTTGGAGGGTATTTAGTATCCACTACACCAATAGAGAGATACTAACAAATGGTTCTTGTCAAATAGGCTGCCTATTCTTGCACAGCCAGAGTATATCAAAAAGGCCATCGCAGCAGGCAAACATGTCCTCGCCGAGAAACCCATCGCCAAAGATCTAGATACCGCTACTGAGCTCCTCCAATGGATCTCCGCCAACACACCGCCTTCCAAGCCCACCTACACTGTTGCCGAAAACTTCCGCTTCCTTGAGTCTTTCATCTATGCCTCTCAGCAAATTTCCACCCTCGGTCGCGTCCTCGGCTTCCGCACACGCATTTCCAACATGGTGAAGCCAGGCGGGAAGTACATTGAAACGGCGTGGCGCAAGAAGCCAGAGTACCAAGGCGGATTCTTACTCGACGGCGGTGTGCATTTTATTGCTGGAACCCGGCTACTTCTTGCTGGAGGTAAGGTCAAGATGACAAGGGTCAGCGCATTCTCTGCCCAATTGCAGGAACATCTACCACCGGTCGACACTCTTGATGCAGCCGTTCAGCTCTCAAATGGTGCGTCTGGGACCCTCTCCATATCTTTCGGTACAACCGCGAAGGGATCTGAATATGTGGTTGCCTGTGAAAAGGGAACGGTATCAGTGTCTAGGGGTAAGGTTACAGTGACGCGAGATGGAAAGGAGGAGGTTCATGACTTCCCCGAAGAGGGGAATGGTGTAAAACAAGAGATCAAAGCATGGGCGGAAAGTCTGATTAAGGGCGAAGAGAATCCAGCTCAGAGCGCTGAGCAGGCGTTGGCGGATCTGGAGGTTTTGGAAGGCTCTTTGAAGAGTGGAGAAAACAGCGGAATACCTGTGCAGTTGAAGCTATAAGCTGCGCCGTTAGATGGAAGGTTGGCCCGAACATTTCTCTCACGTCTTCATACCGAAGAGACCAAGTTAAAGTCATTATAAACAATCCTAACCACAAAGTGGTGGATGAAGATTCCATCGGAAGAGATCATCAGAGCCAAGTAATGGTTGAGACAGCCATATGAACTGGCCAGAATGCATGTGTGATATTTTGATTAGACTATGTGCCTCAAGCCGCTGCACTGACAGCTGCTGATTCCTGTGAAGGTGGTTCCACTTGACTTGGTGGGACATCCTTTGCGAGTGAAGACTCCGCCATTTTCTGATCTCTTTTATCACCATCATCGTCTTCTAACCCCAGCTTCTTCAAATCCACCGCTAACGGGTCGCTTTCTTCCGTGCTCTCCGTTGGGCCTTCGTATCCTGGAGGTGGTAATGCCCAGTCGGGCAGACCGGTTTCATAGTCCCACTTGCCCTCTTCACATCTATATCTCCTTGCATGCAGGTAGATACCGAGCTCGTGCACGCCAGGATCGCTATACAGCTCGGTATCACATATACTGCATTTCTCGCCGGTCATCCTCTCCGCTTTTCGCTTGTTGTATGCGTCAACCATTTCATCATGGTAGGCTACTGCATCGGCAACTTCTTCTTTGCCCATTCGAGAAAGACGACTCATGATGTCTTCGTCATTCTCGGCTTCCGTCTGTCCACGGCCAAGTGAAGGCCCAAAAACACGCTGATTGGCGTAAATTGGGTCATTTGAAATAGGATGGCCAAGGAATTGGAGATGTACGCGAAGTTGATGTGTTCGGCCCGTAATAGGAAAGCAGCGCACGATGGAGTAGCCACGAAGTTTCTTCCATGCCATTCCTTCTGAAGACCCATTTGATTCCACCTGCTCCTCCTGCTTGTTGTCTTTAGGTGGGTAGTAGGCCAGTCGTTTGAAAACGGTTTTGGCTTCTTTGCCGTTTGCACGCACGCGATTGAGTCCGAGTTTAGGGCTGATCTGGAGAATCGGCTTTTCGCAGACTACTTCACCTTCCGGAAACTCGCCGACCACCCTTGTGATGTACTCTTTCTTGACTGTCCTTCCCCGAATTTGTGCGCTCATATCCTCTGCTGCTTGACGGTGCTTTCCAATGAACATAATTCCGCTTGTGAGCCTGTCTAGTCTATTACAAGGAAGCGGATTCCAGCCGTACCCTCTGTCTGCTCTCATGATTTCAATAATGGAATTGTAGTTATAGCGCCCCGCGGGGTGGACAGGTATTCCGGCAGGTTTGTTGATAACAATAAGGTCATTATCTTCGTGAACTATACCGATAGGCTGCGCGGTAGCAGGAGGCTCGTGTCGGTGGAGTGTATGCGATATTATGTCGCCGTTCCTAACGAGAGTTGATGTTGATGGGACAGGTTTACCGTTCAATACGACGCGACCTTCAAGGATAGCTTTTTCCTGCTCTAATTAGCTTGGATTGATGGGCAGTTGTTGCACTAAGTAGATGGAGGCTGCATACGTAGTACTCTGCGGGGCGATCGCGGAATTCACTCGCAAATATATCCAATATTTCCCTGTCTCTCCATCGCTGCTTACAATACGTATTATAGGTGAAATGATACGGCTTCACCTTCCGCAGTCCATCTTCGAGGTAGTATGGCGGCGGCCAGGGGTCGCAGGGTGTTATGACAACGGGCGGCGGTTCTTTGAAGGGAAAATCATCGTCGGGCCACGGAGGGTACTTGTCACGCGGCGAGGAAGGGACGAGGGCCATGGGAGGGGGTGGAATCGAGGGCAAACGCCCTTTGGAGGCGAGGTAGGCGAGGATTCGAGGTGAAGGCGCCAACGTGAAGAAAAGCGAGGGGTTCTGCGGGGTGTGCAAATCGCAAATCGAGAGGTGGTGCATCGGAGGACCGACGATTTGCCTGCTGCGCGTTGAGCCGAGGCGCGAATTGGCAGGTAAGTACCTACATTTAGCAACCAACACTGGCCCATCGCTCCCTACAGACGCGCGTGCATTCTAACAACACTCTCAATTGTCTCCCTGAGCTCCAAACATGGCATCAAACACTTTGAAATCACGAAGCAGACGCGACTACAAGTTTCAGCTCGAATATAGGACAAGATGGTAGCGCTCCAACTTGCACCTCCCATTACCCTCGGCATCTACTAACTATGACCAAGGAGCGACAACGACATGTACCACCACTTGAATAACAGCATATACTACTTCCTGTGCGTACCGGTGGCCTACTACGCCATTTGGGCGCAAAAATAGACACTAAACAAATTCCAGATTTGACTCTGTAGTAAACACATATCTCATCCAGCACTGTGGTCTCCACCCACCCACTTCCAGCCAGATAGGCCTTGTTGTACATTCTCACTGCGACTACATGGCCCCAATAGAGTTCCCTGCCGTCGTAGATCTGGCGCTCAGAGTCAATAAGCTAGGCAAGAATTCGGTTACCTACGAAATTGGTGTATTTGAGCGTGGCCATGAAGAAGTTAAAGCTGTCGGCGAATTTGTTCATGTTTTTGTCGACCGAGAGAGCAGGAGGCCGGGAAAAGAAGGAATGGGAACTGATTTGAAGAAAGGGTTAGAATCAATTCTCGCCGATAAGCCAAAGTTGTAAAGCCTGTTCTATCGGCTTTAAAGGCCTGCACATGAGACGCTAAAATAATATCTGTAAATTCTTAACAAGGGTAGATTTGATTGCCAGTGTGCAGGCTTCGAGGAACATGTGGGCACGTGGACATCATCCAACACAGGCGGCTTCTACAAAGGAATTCGCTGAAAGGCCAGAGGGATTATACTGTATGAGCATCAAGCTGTATTGTTCATATCGTATGGATTGTAATGGCAAGAATTATTTAAGGCCACCAAAAGCTACGATATTCCCATTGAAGAGAATTTACAGATCGAGATGTCTATTATCTAGTCACGGAGCTTCGTCGCATGGTCAAATGGCGTCGATATTCAGAACCGCAGGAGATAAGGGTAGGAAGATGTAGCGAGGCCATATAGATCAGGTCTAGGACCTATTAAGTGAAGACAGCGGGCCACTTTCAAAATTACTATGTACGATACATATTCATATTATAAGCATCAGGCCCTCCCGTTCCCAGATCTAATAGAACTCTTCAATGGCCGAAAAACTTCTTATTGACGCCTAGAATTCACCATAGAGTTTTCAAGAATAATGCTCTACTCATATAATCCATCTCGTCTCACCTTCTCAACTCTTAATTTGTCACCCAATTCCATTACCCGATCGCCAAGTTCCCTACTTTCACTTTATGACCAACGTCTTCGAATCTTATGTTTAAATTTCTCAGAAGCCTGGAGCGTTCTGCAGCATCTGGCGGTAACGGTATCCAAGGATTATTCCGCGATGAAAGGCTAGAGATATTCATCATCAGATCAGGTAGGCCCTTTCAACAAAAAGGACCGTACCACTAGAGAAACTAGACTTGATGTTATAAGAAGTATGGACGCAATCGAAAACTCAGGAACCCATCCTTTGTTCGCCCGGAGAATTTCGGTCTCAACGCTCTTGGTGCCATTAGCTAGCCAGGTACGCGCCCCAGGAATATTTTTACGAATGGGATCTCCCTTCTCACCTGGATGTATCTAAGATACCTTGGTAATTATGACGCTTGTTGACCCATTCTTGACGCCTTCAACGATATTCTGATAAGTGTTTATGGAGTTTCAGTATGAATTCAAGACTTGGCTGACTCTGAAGCTGAGCGTCTCTTGCCAGGACATATCTGAGGCTAAATGAACGAACTCGGTTGTTGCCGATAGTTGACCATACAAGCCACCAGCATCAGCCCGTGCAATTCTATTCAGGGTTTGGTTCCAATGGTTGGCCGGGAAGGTAATATCCAAAGTAGGCATATTCGGTATCTCCATCCGGAACTACATATTCGAATACTTTGCTTTCCTCGGTCTACTTTTTGCTAATAGAAATCTGATGAATAGACGCTTGGCCCCGATCGGTGAAAATGCCCACAGCAGGATGAGACTTAGTTCGATTTTACTTATCTTACTCAGCTGTACCTGATTGGTGACAGTGCTGGTGAAGGAAGTGGTTGCTGCCAGCATGTCTAGTGTACCCATGCGTTCGCCAGTTTTCATTCGCCAAATGAGGATAGCGTGAATAGATCGACCAAGAACAGAGGCAAATAGTATTGGGAAAAGATTGGGGCCCTTGACTGGTATTAATTAAACTTTTATGGTTAAATAGCGTGTGACTTACATATTTCGTCGCGCTCAGCAGCCTCTCTTTGGCCCTAGGAAAGTCATGCGTAGATGTGCCATCATAATGACTGGCAATGAAAGCAAAGACGAAACACGAGACTGAACCCAAAGGAAGGGCCAGGTCGACAAATATATTCCGTGTCAGAATATGTGGTTTTGTTTTGATCGCTCTTGGCTGATTTGGCCATACTTTAACTTGTATACCTTTGTTAAGTAAAGGGTTAGACGGCCAACATTCCCCGTGGCCATACTCTATGGCGTATTAATTCACCAAGGTTTTGTTTTGCTGCAACATTTTAAGAGTAATTTTAAAGTAATGAGCACTCGGAGTGATTTCCAGAAGTTACTACGGCCTTTGCAAGGGACTTGCAACTGAGAGAAGGGTTCATGGCCGATTTAGTAGTAGTTTCAGGTTTTAAGTACCCAATCGCGTCACTCAGTGAATTGTTTTGGGCCTTAATTGTATATGACAGGTATAAGCCATTCGCAAATGGGAGGTTCTGGGAAGACTTGTGAAATCTATAAGCGGAGTCTATAAGCGTTTTAAATCCTGCAGTCCTAGCAATTTGAGGTTGATCTGGATTTTGACAACTTCAATGGGCAACAGGATGATAAGTACATATTACTGTTTCACAAGATCGACCTCTTTAACAATGGCCGCCAGCATAGGTACTGTCCATCCCTTCGACACGAGACACTCCCTGTCGCGAGACCATCTTACAGTTTAGACGTTAGCATCTCTTCCTTTGCCTGCCTTTATAAGTTTGGCTAATGTATTACTGTTTTATAGCTACTTCTCTACCACAGAACCCGTCCGTAAGAAGAAGGACCGCAGTGTTGATCGTGTTATTGATCGTTTCGTAGCCGTCGCCAACTGCCTCTTTAGGAGTTTCCCCCTGCTTAATTTGAAGTATAGTATTATTATTAGATTTCGGATAGCTAAAAAAGTTTTTTAGCATAAAAGGAATACAATGCTACCGTTAAATACAATATTAACCCCAAAAATATGCGCATCCGAGAGTTTCTCCGAGCAGATATAGGAGCCTTCAACAACCTCCCGGCACATGAGCTCTTAAGAGAGGCTTGGCTTCTTAGCGAGTCTTTCAATACATTCTGTACTGTGGACATTTATAGACTAGCTGTGGCGCAAACCGAAGAAGTGTCCATTACGCACCGAGTTCTAATTTTACAACGTGTCCTTTGGCTGCCTACCCCCCCAGGAGTGGGGTGCCTTGCTCTTTCATTGTTCTCTCGAAGGCAGTACCTACCACTGTTACTTGTAACAGCTAGATAACATGGACAGAGCTAGTCAAGCATTAGCAAAAGGCGTTCCTCATAACGTGCCCAAATCGTACCGTGCCCTAGCAGATTACAGTGGCGTCTCCGACTCCACCCTCCACCACCGCGAGAGCGGCCGAGAGTCGATTGAAGCGAAAGCTCAAAGGAAACTTTACCTCAAGCCATGTGAAGCCAAAGCCGTCGTTGAATTCCTGTTAGAAATGTCTGATCTAGGACAACCTGTGCGAATAAAGTATATCCCTTATATAGCCCATAGAGCCACCCGCCATTGGCCTCCCGCCGACAGACCGTCGAAGCCCCCGGGCAAGAACTGACCCAGAGCCCTAGAGAAGCGCTTTCCAGAACTCACAACGAGGAGAGTTAGGGTGCTAGACTTGAATCGTCATGAGAAAATACCTATGAGAAGATTACGCACTGGTTTGAGGTAATCGGTAATATGCTACAAGATCCAGCCATTCGAGTTGAGAACACGTACAACATGGACGAGACTGGAGTTATGCTATCTATGCATGGTTTAGTAAAAGTCCTCGTTGGTAAGGACGACATATGAGATTATAGAGGTGCACGTGTGAAGCGGACGATAATTACCGCCATAAGTTGGATCCCAGATCACGTGGTGTGACGGCCCATCACAAACAGTGATGAGCCATCACTGTTTGTGATAAGCCACTCCAAAACACACCCTTCTATGTAGACCTACATAAATAGGTCTCTAGCTCATAGATAGAAATAATAATACTTGTTCTCTTAGTTCAGAGCTTCAACTGGTTATAAGCCTCTTTTTTATGCTTTAACTTAGAATAAGTGTTTACAGATCCCAGACCCTAGACCCCAGACCCTAGATATAACTAACTCTAAGATAGACGAGGTTAAAGATAGCCGTAAGCTTAGAGGCAAGACTAACTTTATTAGTTAGAAACGTGAGTTTAAGCGCGTAGCTAAAGCAGATAATATTCTTAAATATCTTACTAGTAAGGAAGTTATTCCTCTAAAGCTTAAGAAGGAAGATTACTTTAGAAAGCCCGCTAAAGTCGAAATACGTTGTCTTACTAGATCTATAACGACGATCTAGACCGCCACTCCTTTAACTAAAGGAGACGAAGATATATATAATACCTAGACTATAGTACCTACTAATAACACACTTCGATAGCAGATTAATTATAGTAAATATAAGAATGCTAAAGAAAATATAAAACTCGTAGGCAAATTACTTAACACCTAGGTCTCTAATAGTATTAAGATTAAAATTAAAGAATATGCGGACGCGAAGGAAGCCTACGACTTTATTAAGAAGTAATATATAGTTACTAATAAGCGTGCGCGTAATAGCTTATTAGATTAACTTAATAGACTTAAACTTAATAACTATCTATCTATAACTAAGTACACGAATAAAGTACAACAGCTTAAAGCTAATCTTAAGACTATTAAATATAATATAACTAATAATATATTAGCTACTACTCTTCTTTATAGTCTCCTACCAAACTTTCGAGACTTTAAAGAGAAGTATAACTAGATCTATTTAACTAAACCTAATAACCCTCTTAACCTAGACTATCTCTACGAACGCCTTTATATTAAAGAAGCTAAGCAAAGTCGCTTAAAGGAAGAATAAAAGGCTAGAGATAGGGTAAAGAAAGGAGCGAGTAACTATAGTAATAATCCTAATAGTAGTGCTAGCTATAATAGTATCTAAAGATTAAAGCGTAAGGATAGGAGCTATTTAAAATACACCTATCCTAGTTATAGTAAGATTAGCTATACTAAAGAAACTTACTAGACTAAAGACCTATCTAAAGCTCTACGTTCTCTTAAGGATAGGTCTACTACTAATACTAAGAGTAAACCTATTAAAGGTATAGGTAGTACTATAGAAACTAATCTTACTATGTTTAGAGATACCTACTCTAGTACTAATAATCTAGGTATAGTTCTCTTTCTTGTACTTCCTACGAATATAGCTGACACCTTGCTATAGATACGTAGTGTTAAGGCTAGTAGAAAGTTATAGGGATTAGGGGGAGCTAGTACTAGTAGTTTAAAGCTTAGGGAATTAGGACTTATAAAGAAAACTCTAGGAGCCTTCCTAGTAGGTATATCCTATACACTAGATATATAGCTAGCGAATACTAGAGCTAATATATATATTATTAATAATACTAAATAGTTTAAGAAGGAGACTTTCTATCTATTTAATAATTACTTAATAGATATTAGTACTACTAATAGATCTACTACTCTTAAAGTTAAGGATAGAGGCGTAGTTTAAGTTATTCTTAAAAACTCTAAAGGGTCTTTAATAAAAGTATTACTATTAGGAGTTACCTATACCTCTTAGGGGAAGTATAACCTATTTTTAGGCGGACTGTTTACTTAGAAAGCTAAACTAATGTTAGGACCTGAGGAAGAAGAGGAGGCGAGGACCAATAGTTAAGACGCCGAGACGACGCCCCGCGCGTACGTTACACCAGCCTTGCACGTGATCTAGGATCACGTGATAAACTCACTAACTCACTCGTGAGGAAGTGAGGACTTACTTTAAAGGTAGTAAGGGCTTACTAGCTTACTCGTAAGCAAGTAAGCGCGACTAGTATATAGCCCTACGATATTTCCTATAAATATCGTATTTAACCTAAGTTACTCTAAATAATATACTAGTTACTACTATACTCTTTATACTAATATTATATCTTATTAGACGTCTCCGCGAAAACTAACTCTAAGACCTTTTAGTCTTAATATTTTAAATACCCTTACGAAATATCTAACTTAAGTATAATTAATATTAACCTACTAACTTTAGGAAAGAAGGGTACTAGGCCTAACTACTATTATAGAGATAGATTTAAGCTTAATAATTAGTTAATATAAATAGAGCTATACTTTAAGTTTAGTACTAACTCTATTAAAGATAGAGCTAAAGTAGCCTATACTACTACTTTTTTAAAAGGAAAAGCTAGTTAATAGATTAAACCCTATCTCGCTACTTACCTAGTAGAAAAGAATAAGGCTAATAGAGAAGATAATAAAGTAGATTAATTAATAGATACTTAGAAGAACTTTAAAGAAGTAATTACTAAAGTTTTTAGCTACTATAAAAAAGATAAATACGCCGTTAGAGCTATCTAGGGCTTACGCTAAACTTACTTTATATCTAACTACGTTATAGAGTTCCGTTACTATATACTACTAACTAAATAGGATAATTAAGTATTATAGGACGTATTCTAATAAGGCTTAAAGCCCTAGGTCTAAGCTAAGCTTATAAGAAGTAGAGTATTAATTAATAACCTTAATACCTTATATAATAAGACTATTACTATTAATAACGCCTTATATAAATTAGCGTTAGAAACCTAAGGCTATAGAAATACTAATAGCTACTAACTAGAAAATAATAGAGTATTTTAGACTAAAGTATCTATCTAATAGAAACTTAATTATAGTTCTAAACCTATAGAAGAAGTAATTATAGAGAATATAGTAAAGGAAAAAGGTTAGGTTAACTAGTATAAGAAGAGTAAGAAAGGGATTACTTACTTCGCCTATAGTAAAGTAGGCTATATAGTAAGAAACTATAGATAGCCTAAAGAGAGGCCTAATATAGTTCGTAGGGTAATAGCCGCTATATATACCTAAATACCTAGAATTAGCGAGAATTAGGAAGTATTAGAGGAAATACTAAGTAGTTAAGACTATACGCCTTTACTACTAGGAGAGGGAAGACTCTATAAAGATTTACTACTATATCGCTAATATAACGTAATAATTAATTATAAAGGACTTTAGTACGAGACTATAAGCTATAGACTTAAGGGAGAACCTAATAAGAAATAGTATAAGGCGATAGAGAGTTTCTAGAATAATAATTTAAGGGAAATCTAAAGATACTACTACTACGTAGAAAAACTATAAAATTAATATATTTATAGAATCTTAGATATTAATAATATCTAGACTAACGATTCGACTAGCTCGTACTACCTAATTAAATAGAAAAACCTAGTAG
>JAQGEP010000600.1:0-13321 GCA_028476805.1 Acrocalymma vagum
AATATTACGCGTTTTCAAAAATTTGTTCTGAGCTGGGTGTGGTGTTTTTTTCTCTTCGAGGAGCATTGTTCAGTGCCAAAATTAGATCTCTCCCGGGAGATTTCTTTGGGGAGACTTCTTTGGGGAGCATAGTTTAGTGCTGTTAGATGTTATAGCACACTTAGAGCTAAATATCTGCAATGAGTTCATTAACTTAGCAAAAGACACTGACGCTTAAAATGTAATAGACGAAGGTAGACTTCTATATGAATGATTTAAACAAGTTGTAGCAAGGAAATAGTAGAGTAACTTGTATAATAATTCTTACACATACTCACTAATTAGACATAAGGCACTGGTAATGAGATCCAGTAGAATAGACGACCTTAGAAAAAAAGGGAGGGAGACCTGTATTTATAGTTAAAGCGCTGCATAGCCGTTACTAGCGCAGTCTATCAGCCAATCACATTAATCGGATCTAGACATAAGGGACGAGCCTGCTTGGCGGTAGGAGATTGGCTAGCAAACGCCGAAAGTCGTATAATAATACTCCGTAGTCCGAGAAAATGCTAGAACAAACTAAAGGTACTTCGATTTTGAAGCCACAGAACTTCTCCGCGCGTCTTAAATTTTCCTATGTCAACCTTAGGTTACATACTTAGACTATTTCTAAAGCGTTACATCCTATTTAAATAGAAATTACTGTTTAAGCGAGAAATCACGGTTAGCCCCTTTACAAGGTTAGATAGTGTGGGAGCAAAGTGACTTAGTGCTAGAAAAAGTCGTCGCTGATAAAAAAGTACATCCTATAATCATTACTACATAAACAATATTCAGAATACCTGCGTAGATATAGCAAAGAAGAAGCTGCGGACTTTAATAGATTAAGTAGTTATAAAAGATTAGAATGGGAAGCTACATATCAGCAATACCATAATCGATCTTTAGGCCATCGTCCTTTCGTCGCATAAGTTCCTCGGTGTCCTCCGCGCACTCCTTCAAGCTATATAGCAGTTTCATATTTACACGTTCTAGTGCCTCTACCCTACTTGTTAAGGTATCTATGCGCTCAACCATCCGATTAACTTAGAGCAAGACGTCTGCTGTTAAGGTCGGTCGTTTTCTCTTTATATACATTATTTGCTTGCTCTTTTCGTTACTCTTTACGGTAGTAACTCACTACTTTAGAATGGGTTTCCCTTTTAATACGCTCGTTATCTGAGTCGTCGTTAAGTGCGAAGCGTAGTCGCTTCTTTCCACGACCACCTTAGTGGGGACTGTCCTTCGATGCGCGGGATGGCTACCGTGGTGCACTGCCGTCCGAGTCTGTTGACACGGAGGGTAGCTAAGTTCAATTCGTGTCCTGTCAGGAATCAGTGAGCACGGGGTTAGCAAATAGCACATACCCGATGCTCGATATTCTTATACCAACTGTCGTCCTCAACCGTAGTGATAGAATCAACCAAGTTTTGCGAAGAACCCATTGCGAGTGATGAGATGAGGAAGAAGCAGGAAAGTGATTATGGAATGGAGCGGACCAGATGAATGAATGCTCTTCTTGAAGTATATACCCCTTTTATACCCCCACGGCTTGCTGTTCCGCCGACGACAGAGCACAACCAAGGCAGAACGTACCCTCACTAGTCCTACGCACGGCTCCTGGGGCGTGTTTTCCACTCATGCGTCGACTGTTCCTTCCCCTCCACTCACGTTTCCATATCTCAGTTAGCGCCGCAAGGGTTAGGGATGCAAGACCAAAGCCACCCTCTCTATAGCGTCACTACTACTAGCTACGCCTCAGTAGCTGGTCATGAGGCAGCACGTAGGGATTCTGATAGGAGAGCGACGCACTCCCACTTATGCTTCTTCTGGTGCTATCGGGATTGGGGCTCAGATGCATTGTCTGTACAAGGGTGAATAGCATTATTTAGCAATACCGCCTCTATCTATACTCCTGGGTATCCCTCTTCGCGCCGTGTGGGGCTGCTCTGCCTCTCTTTTACCCAGACGTGCGAGGCAGACATACCCCTATTGTCTAAGGGGTTTCACTCCGTTCTCCTTGTGACTATAGCGAGGCCTATCTATGGGTTAGTATAAGATACCTCTAACTAGTTCTAGGTCTTCTGCTGCAGCATACAAGGCTCTATTACTACAAAGCGGCAAGAATGCTATAGATAAGACATCGAAGGGGCAGTACCGACGAGTCTATGTCCGTTTTCGACTTTCGATTATCATGCGAGATGCTCAATCGTACTCTATTGGATACAGATGGTCGAAGAGTGCATGATATAGAATCGCCCCGGGAAGGCAGTGCCATGAGACATGTAATAGAGAGGAATATATAAGAGAGTAGGTTCCTACTGTGCGATCAGCCAGCCAATACTTCACCCACCTCCTCACTTCACGATCTATCATACCACTAACGACGCGATCCAGGAAGCGGTCTTCAGGATTCACTCCTTACCAGAGAAAGGCTAGTAAGGCGGGTGTCTTCACTGCTCCCAACGACATGGGACAGCTTGAGTCCGACGAACAAGAGACACGACGCAGAGAGCCGTTATTTACAGCGTGGGAATACATGAGTAGCGCAGCTATCATTCGCCTTACTGAGGACTTAGATAAGGCAAGTCAAAGATTCTTGCTAGCCCACGACGAGAAGCTGACTTTTCCTAACAGGACCTGGCGCTGTATGAGCAAGAAACAACGGAAGTTCCGGGGCTCTATGGGGTTCAGGTTCTGTTAGATGTGGCTGATGAGGATGTTGGAGTGGGGACGCCCGTGGAAGCAGAGAGGGAGAGTAGCCAAGAAGTGGTGGAGGCTGAAAGGGGTACTTCCCTAGAGCGAATGCCTGGACTTGAGGGCGGAGAAGCGGCGCTGACTCAAGGGAGCTGGGGATCGCAAGGTATGAAGTTCCGATTGTTAGGAGGCGAAGACTGACCTATGATTCAGAAAACCCGATCGTGGTTAACGACGACGACGATGACGACGACGACGATAGTTATGATAGTACTCATTCAACTCAAACGACGGCTCCCCGGAGACAGAAGAACCAATATTCCGGCATGGTACAGTGGGCCTCGCCTGAATACGAGCACGAAATTATTACAAGTCTTGAGGATACATGGATGGAAATACAAGCTCTTTGGATTGGCATGTATGAAATGCGCAGTGAAATCGAAGATCCGCAAACTCATACATGGCTCGATCAATTTAATAAATGCCTTGTAGAGGTATGCGATAATGGTTGTTTAGCTCTAGCATCTGCTTTATTCCTCCTAGAAGAGTGGGAAGCTGGAGAAGATTGCTGGACTAATGAATCGGGCACGATCTTTTGTCAGCGTATGAGGCAACTTGGCGTGCTCGTAAGAGAGTGTGAGAGTATGGAACCCCTGTATGATGCGATCATAGACTATCGTGGGACGTCTAACGATGAAGGGCAATAGCTTTTGATTTCCCGGTTCATAAATAAAGTTTCTACCTGTCAGCGAACTAAGCACGTTGAAAAATTTGCTATCGAACATGAGGAATTGGGGTTTTTATACGGAATTTCGCTCGGGATGAGCATCTAAGGACAGGATTTAGGAGATTATACGGGACCGCCGCGAATTCAAGCATCAACTGGGAAAGGGTGGTGTTGAAGCAAGTGATTGTGTTCATTGATTGTTGTGTATATATAAGGCGGTTTCGCCTTATATATATAAGTTACATTTCTCTATCTGAAACGTGTGTCTCAGCTACCGTGACATTTAACAGGTGGCGGATTTCTGGAACTAGCGCTACGTATGGGATTACTGCTAAGACGAAGGTCTGGACACCGGCATTAGAGGTCCTTGCGGGAGAGGCGCGAATACTAGCGGCAGCGGAGAAAGGATAACATATTCCTGGAGTCAGGTGCCCCTGCGGCAAAAGTGCGAACATCAGCAGCAACAGAGCAAGGATAGCGTTTTCCTGGAATTAGGATCAGGTATGGGATCTCTGCGAAGACGGGAGCCTAAAGACAGGAATAAGGTGCCCACATGGGAAGAATGCGAATATTAGCAGCTACGGAGCAAGGATAGCGTTCTCCTGGAATTAGGATTAGGTATGGAATCTCTGCGAAGACGGGAGCCTAAAGACAGGAATAAGGTGCCTATATGGGAAGAATGCGAATATTAGCAGCTACGGAGCAAGGATAGCGTTCTCCTGGAATTAGGATTAGGTATGGAATCTCTGCGAAGACGGGAGCCTAAAGACAGGAATAAGGTGCCCACACGGGAAAAATGCGAATATTAGCAGCTACGGAGAAAGGGAAACGTATTTCTGGACTCGGAATCACGTATTGGATTTCTACTAAGATGAGTATCTGGAAACAGGAAGCAGAGGTCCATGCGGGAGAAGCGCGAACAAGAACGTCGTTAAGTGACGTAATTGGCAGCTACGGAAGCCCGGGTAGACTTCGCCCGGACTAAAGCTCCCTACACCCTCTAATTAGGGTAAACTCTTTCTCCGATGACCAGGAGGTGATTAATAGCGCGCCCCTCCTTTTTTCTTGGCGTTGTCTTTTTAAAGCCGAAGCTGCTAACCTGATGGCCTACAATTATTTGGATCCTACGTTGCTAATGTCAGTTTGTTCTGATTATACGACTATCTCTTACAGTAACTTACTGCGCAAACTTACTTGTAAGTGTATTTGTGTTTTTCGGTTGTTTACAGTCACTTGCTCAACAAACAGACCAGCGAAGCCGGATTCCAGAGCCTATACGCGGCGCTGGCTACGAATCTTCTCTTCATGAGGAGAGCCAATACAGAAACGCAAACAACGCGATTATCCCCCCCATTCGCAACGCGTCGACGCGCCGAAAATCGACCTCCGAACCTTAAGAACAACCACATTACGGTCCCAGAACAGTGAAGAGAGTGGTGCCCCTTCCATGTACGCCCCACGATGGAGAACGGACTTGGTTAAGAGTAAGTACTAGGAGGAAAAAAATACCACACCCAGCTCAGAACGAATTTTTGAAAACGCGTAATATTTTGCAATTTCTGGAGTTCGCTAGTGATATAGAGGGTAATTAATCCAATTAACGCGTTTAAAACGCGTCGATTCGGAGGAATGGCGCCTAGATGGCCACAGGTGAACAATGGACCCGAACACATTAACGAGCACGCTACGTACCTTAGAGAAGCATGCAACTAATTATAGGCAGCGGGCGAAGGCAGGCAGAACCAAGTGCCCTGGAATATAGTACAGGCGTATATTATATTAACCGTCACACTGATAGGCAAGATACTGCAGCAGCCTCCGATGAGCGAAATCCTCTAATGTATCTAGGACACCGCCAAGTACATACAGAACATCTAAAGAGATATTATAGTAATTAAATACTTAATAGGACTTAGTACTAACCCGCTAAACACAACGAACTTTAGCGGAGGTAGGACTTAACCCGCCTTATAGGCATAAATAGTAGTATAGGCCTAGACCTCCCAGCTCCTACTACTACCAGCCCCATAAGGCATGCCTACCTATAGCACTAATAATATAGTTACGGTATATAGCGACCGAGTAGTTATAGTTAAGATTAAAGATCACGGTATCGCCTAGTAATATCGCGTATAGCCGCATGCCTGGGTTAAACGCTAGGTGGAGACGGCTATCTATAGCAACGTAGCCACGAGATTAGTAAAGATAGTTATAGTATACTAACTTAAGAGTAGGGATATATAGATTTTTATAAGTAATATAGTAGAGACTACTTAACTTAAACAGAATAAAGGATAGATCCGGGGGCTGGGAGAACGCGCCAAGCTAGTTATCCCTATATACGGAGTTATCGCTTACGGCATCCCTACTAACTCTATTAATACTAAAGACTAGGAAGCAACTATCTAACAGATACTTGCAGATAACTATATAGTAATACCTAAAGCAAAAATCTCCTACGTAGAATAGCTTACTAAGGAATTAACTCTTAAGCGCGCATCCTCTATAGTACTTGAATTTACCGACCCCGAAATGGCTAACGCTATTATATACGCTGGCATAGTATAGGACGGCTAAATATACTAATACTAGCTATATAACCGCGCCTACAGGATTAAGTAGTACTTCCGCTGCTATAATTATAGTTATATCGGCACTTAATATAACGCAGCCTAGACATACGGCTATTGCGCGGACTAATACGAGATAAAGCACTACAGCTAGAAGGGTAGAGAAGGCTTCTTACCCCGATGTATAGTATGTAAAGACGTCTATATAGTATAGAGTAACGCCTGCCTAGAAAGAAGGAAAGAGTTAAAAAGGGTTAAGTAAGCGAAATAGGCCCGCAGAATCTACTAGCACGTACCCGCTAAGGAGAATACTACGAAACTAAGGACGGATATTAATATACGCACTATTAATAATACCCAAGAACCCTAAAGTATATTAACGACGGTACTAATCGTATAGATACTGCCCATAGCCCGTAGACTAACCGAAACGATAGAGCATATAATACTAGAAGAAATAGAGACCCGGAGAGTTATAGGAACGCAGCCCTAAATAGCTCCTAGTACGCGGGAACTCCAGGAGCCATAGGAAATAGCGAGAACGAGAGAATTATCTACGCTAACTATAGAAGACTAGGCAACCCCGGTAATCTATTAAGAAACCCCGCAGCCCTCCGTAGTCAACCCCTAGATCCTAACGGTGGAGGAAGCACCTTCCCTAACTATAGTACTAGACGAGGAATAACTACTGTAATACGAATACCCCACGGTAGAGGCTAACCTAGTAATACTAGGCGCGGATGCCTGGCTTAATAACCTCGACCTAGACTTCGACCCCTAATAGCTACTAGAAGGCTAGATAACTAAATCCCTACTTACCTCCCTAGTAATAGAACCTCGTATTACTAATAGAAGAATCTTTATAGGATATAAATACCTAGAGTACTAGGAAATATACCAAGACTAGCTAGTAAGAAACGCGGAACTAATAATCGCTACTTGTATAAAAGTATGCATGTACTACGGCTAGGATTTCCTATACGCAGCGGAACTACGTAAATACCTTAAGAGGCTTCGATACACCCGCAGGCTAAACCTAACTATAAGACAGGAGACACGTGGGAAGTATAGTTCGTTAACCCTAGCGTGGACCCCCAAGCCAGGCCCTATACCCTCCGGCGACGGGGATTCAGGAAGCCTAGCCGACCCGCCTAACGCCCGAATAACCCGGAGCCAGTTACTCACAAATAGTACTAATAGAATACAACGCTAATACTAGAACGCTAGGAGCTACGGATCTTATAGTACAACGTGTAGAAATTAAGAGAAGTCGTCCTCGCTAGCCTCTTCTAAAACCCGAGAGTCGTGAAGTACGACATCCTTGCTATCTAGGAACTATAGCGCAACTGCTTTATCTATATATTATATAACCCCCTAAAAGAACACTTCCAACTCATATACCCGGACGATACTGCCATAAGGGCATGTTTCTACGTTAATAAGCGCATTAACCCTAATACCTAGAACGTAACATTTAACACGAAAGATATTGTTACCCCAACGATTAACTCTGGACAAAATAATAAACTCTACGTTATAAACGTATACAACGAAATGATAACTAATACCGTTAAGGACCTTAGGGAAACTATTAGTAGGCTAGCCCCCCACGACGAAGTTATTATGCTGGGTGACTTTAACTTATACCACCCTCTCTAGTTACTAAGACTAAGTAGGCGACGAGGGTATAGTAGCACGATACTTATACGACCTTTTCTTACAATTCTAGAGGACTACTAACTCCAGCTACTTATAGTACTAGGTACTATAACGCGAAGGGGATACACAGGCACATCGACGATTAATCTGGCCTTCGCTACCGAAGAGGTGGCGTCCCGCGTTATATACTGTAGGGTGGACACTCGCCTAGACAGCGACTCTGACTATCTACCTATAGAGGTTACTATCGAATAGAACTGGAAGCGGGCCCTAAGGCTAAGGAAACGGATGTGGGCAAAGACAGACCTATTAAAGCTCCGGGATATAGTTGAAAATATACTTCGCTAAATACTAAACGACTCGGACCTTAATAATAAGGAATATATAGATGAGTACGTCTATGCTATCGTTAATGCCCTTAAAGAAGGTATTAATGTATTAACCCTATAGTCCAACCTATCACTACGTTCGGTACTAGGATTCAACGAAGACTGCAAAGCCATATACATAGAAGTCTAATAACTACGCTGGAAATAGTAACGAACGAGGCTCGAGGAAGACTATAAGGAGTACCGAGAAGCGAGGAACAGAAAGGGTCGATATATACAGAAAGCCCTACGGGATAGCTATAGATAGAGAGTAGAGGAAGCGTCTACCGCAGACTCTAGACTCTAGAAACTAGTTAAATAGGCCTAAAATAGACACGCTGTAACGGCGGCGTGTATACCGGCCCTTAGAAAACCGGATAGAGAACTCGCCCACCTCGCAGACGAGAAGGCTGAGACTCTCCGCTAGTCTTTCTTCCCGCGTCCTATTACGGCCGACCTATCAGATATCGACGGATACGAATACCCCCCGGCCCTTAATTGCCCGGAAATTACGCCGCTAGAGATTAAAAAGGCAGTACGCAGAGCCGCACCTAATAAGGCCCTAGGCACGGACGATATTACGAATGGTATCCTACACTAGATAATCGATATCCTACTCCCGAAATTATATAGACTCTTTAACGCCTGCCTCTAAATAGGATATTACCTAACGTACTTTAAAGAAACTATTACGGTAGCCCTCTAGAAGCTAGGGAAAGACGACTACACGTAACTAAAGTTATATAGGCCGATCGCACTCCTTAATATATTAGGAAAAGCGCTTGAGGCTGTCGTAGCCAACCGGCTGATATACCTTGCAGATAACTACTATACCCTCCCGAGTCGATATATAGGAGGGCGGAAACTCACCTCTACGGACTACGCTATACACCTACTTATCTAACGGATCTACGACGCGTGGGTAGAAGGGAAAGTAGCATCGCTCCTTCTCCTAGACGTGTCGGGAGCGTTTAATAATATCTCAAGGCCACGGCTACTATATAACCTCAGGAAACGCCGAGTCTATTAAACACTAGTACGATAGATAGACTCATTTATGAGTGAACGATTAATAATACTTAAGTTGCAGGAGTATACGGTACTATCGGCGCCAATCTAAACTGGAATCCCGCAGGGATCCCCGCTCTCTCCAATTCTATACCTCTTCTATAACGCTGACCTTATAGAAGCATGTAAGACAGAAAACACGGAAGCCGTGGGATATATCGACGATGCCTCTATCCTAGCTATAGGCCTAACATCCCAACACAACTATAAGACCCTAAAAGCTATCCACTAGAAAGCCTAAAAGTAGGCAGACTAATACGGGTTACAATTTGCACTAGCGAAGTACGAACTAGTACACTTTATAAGAAACCCGATAATAAGTATCACATACGCCCTCCGCCTACTACAGGCCACTATTAAAGCCTTACCTTTATGCCGATACCTAGGCATTTAGATAGACTCTAAACTCCGATAGGACTACCACTAGGAGAAAGTAGAGGCCAAAGCTATAGAACGGCTCTCGGCCCTTTTAGTACTAGTATTATCGACGTAGGGCACGGGCCTAGTAAACCTAAGGAAGGTATACACAATAATAATCATGCCTTAAATGCTATACGGATGCTCCGCCTGGTACGAGCCGGGCATAAGAGGCACTACTATGGTAAATGTAATCTCTCGGATCTAGAGACGTGCAGCGCAAATTATTACTGGGGCCTTTAGGACAACCGCCGGAGCAGTAGTAGACGTAGAGGCACACCTCCTCCCGGCACGATAAAGACTCGAGCAAACGACGCTCGAGGCCCTAATTCGCATTAGAACTAGCCCGCTATACGAGGATATCGTCACAGCACGGAGCAACTAGGTCAATAGCCCGCTATCCCGACTTTCCAACACGCTGGTAAATAAATACAATATGCAGCTTCGCCGCCTAGAGAAACGCCGCCAATACGTCGTCCTACTATGGTGGACACCGCCTCCTATATATATCGCAGAGTCTAAGGATGCTGCGATCGAGGAGTATAACGCCTTGGAGAAAGAAGTACTATATATATATACTAACGCAAGTGCTATTAATAGCTACGTAGGCGCCGCCGCGATAGTATTAGATTAGGCACAAGAGGGATGCAGTATAAAGAGAATAGAATATATAGGTAAAGCAACTACCTCAAACATCTACGTAGCAGAGCTTAGAGGAATAGGGATAGCATTTGAGATTGCATTGGATACACACGCATCGACAAGCACCCCCAGCAGCTGTATTGTCTTTTTAGATAACTAAGCCGCTATCCGAGCGATAGCGAACCCTAAGGCCTAGTCGGGACAATATATCCTAATCGCAGCTATATATGCGCTTAACGAGCTCCGACAGCGAGGCTGGGAGGTCTAGATCTAATAGATCCTAACATACGAGTTTATACTTAGCAACGACTTTGCCGACGAAGCGGCTAAGGAAGCCACCAGCCAAACCTTAAGCTAAGGATTACTAGATGAGCCAGACTCGCTCCGGATCCTAATAGTAACTATAAAGCCTACTATCTAGCAGAGGATAAGAAAGGAATGGGAGGTGTCGTGGCAGGAGGCTAAGTATGGCAGACTGCTGCATAGGCTAGGCGTAAAGCCAGGCAAAGGAATTCTTAAGATACACATCGGAACTCCTAGAGCAGTTAGCTCGGTTATTACGCAAATGCGCACCGGCAAGATCGGCCTGCGCGCATATCTCTACTCTATTAATAAAGCGGATACCGACGAATGCTAATGCGGACTCGGAAAACAGACCGTGCAATACGTAATCCTGGAATGCCGGAACTAGATAGAGGAGCGATAAGAAATATGAGCAGGCAGGCAACTATACGAGGACGTCAAGAAAGTTCTCTGTAAATCGTTAATAGTAGTACAAGCAGCCAAGAGTTGGATCCCAGATCACGTGGTGTGACGGCCCATCACAAACGGTGATGGCTCATCACAAACAGTGATGAGCCACTCCAAAACACACCCTTCTATGTAGACCTACATAAATAGGTCTCTAGCTCATAGATAGAAAGATAACACTTGTTCTCTTAGTTCAGAGCTTCAACTGGTTATGAGCCTCTTTTTTATGCTTTGACTTGGGATAAGTGTTCACAGATCCCAGACCCCAGACCCCAGACCCCAGACATGACTGACTCCAAGATGGACGAGGTCAAAGAGAGCCGCAAGCTCAAAGGCAAGACCAACTTCGTTAGTTGGAAACGTGAGTTTGAGCGCGCGGCCAAAGCAGATGATATTCTCGAATATCTCACCGGCGAGGAAGTTGTTCCTCCAAAGCCCAAGAAGGAAGATTACTTCGGGAAGCCCGCCGAAGTCGAAATACGTCGTCTTACTAGATCCATGACGACGATCCAGACCGCCACTCCTTCGACTGAAGGAGACGAAGATATATATGATACCCAGACCATGGTACCCACCAACAACACACTTCGATGGCAGATCGATTACAGTGAACACAAGAATGCCAAAGAAAACATGAAACTCGCAGGCAAATTGCTTGACACCTAGGTCTCCGACGGCATCAAGATCGAAATCGAAGAATATACGGACGCGAAGGAAGCCTACGACTTTATTAAGAAGCGATACGCAGTCACCAATAAGCGTGCGCGTGATAGCTTATTAGATCAACTCAACGGACTCAAACTTGACGACTGTCCATCCATGACTGAGTACACGAACAAAGTGCGACAGCTCAAAGCTAATCTCAGGACCGTCAAATATGACATGACCGACGACATGTTGGCCACTGCTCTTCTTCATGGTCTCCCACCGAACTTTCGAGACTTTAAAGAGAAGTATGACTGGATCCGTTCGACTAAACCGGATGACCCTCCTGACCTAGACTATCTCTACGAACGCCTTTATGTTGAAGAAGCCAAGCAAAGTCGCTTGAAGGAAGAACGGAAGGCCAGAGACAGGGCAAAGAAAGGAGCGAGCAACCACAGTAACAATCCTAATAGTGGTGCTGGCTACAACGGTATCCGAAGATCAAAGCGTGAGGATAGGAGCCATTTAAAATGCACCTATCCTGGTTGTGGCAAGATCGGCTATACTGAAGAAACTTGCTGGACCAAAGACCCATCCAAAGCTCCACGTTCCCTTAAGGACAGGTCTACTACCAATACTGAGAGTAAACCCATCGAAGGTATGGGTGGCGCCGCAGAAACTAATCTCACCACGTTTGGAGATGCCTACTCTAGTGCTGATAACCTAGGTACGGTTCCCTTCCCTGCACTTCCCACGAACACAGCTGACACCTCGCCACAGATGCGTAGTGTTGGGGCTGGTGGAAAGTTGCGGGGATCAGGGGGAGCTAGTACTAGTAGTTTGAAGCTTGGAGAATTAGGACTTGCGAAGAAAACTCTAGGAGCCTTCCTAGCGGGCATATCCTGTACACTAGATATATGGCTAGCGGATACTGGAGCTAATATGCATATTGTTAATGATACGAAATGGTTCAAGAAGGAGACTTTCCGTCCATTTAATAATTGCTCAGTAGACATTAGCACTGCTAATGGATCTACCACACTTAAAGTCAAGGGTGGAGGCGTGGTTCAAGTCATTCTCAAAAACCCTGAAGGGTCTCCAACGAAAGTGTCACTATCGGGAGTTGCCTATGCCCCCCAGGGGAAGTGCAACCTGTTTTCAGGCGGGCTGTTTGCTCAGAAAGCCAAACTAACTAGTGTCTACAATGACCAGTATATGACGTGGATCAACGACCAAGGGCATAAGATTGGATATACCACCTTTAAGAATGGACTATACCATCTCGACGCTGAGAAAGCACTCAATCCTCTTGAATCAGGGGAGGTTGTTGCAGCCACAGTGAACTTTGATAACCCGGTGTGGAAATAGCATCGTCGACTTGGACACCTTGGATTTCAGAACATGTTGAGCCTATTAGACTCTTCCACTGGGATGAACATCACAGCAGCACAGATCAGGGCCAAGCTCAAGGCTATATGCCCTGTGTGTGCGGTTACACGGGCTCTTGTTAAGATACCAAGGGATCCAGCAAAGCGCCGCGCGCAGCAGCCTGGGCAGATGGTGCATGTTGATGTATGGGGACCGTACCCAATCGAGGGTTTTAATGGCACGAAGTACTTCCTGTTCATCACCGACGATTGCACCCGATACACATGGTGTGCGCGCTTCGATCACAAGTACCAGCTCCTGGAAGTGTTTAAATCCCTGGTCAAGTTCATCCAGAAGACCTATGGTATCACCATTCGCTGTTGCCGGCTAGA
>JAQGEP010000601.1:0-13313 GCA_028476805.1 Acrocalymma vagum
GGTTCTTATTAGTACTTTAGGATCTATAGCTTAAAAAGGAGTATAAAATATATCTAACTATTATAATCGCGTTTATAATATTTAGGTTAGTCTAGAATATAAAGAGTATACTAATATTATTATTATTTATTTATTATAGTATAACCCCTATCTATACTAGGCTACGCGAGCTAATTAAGACGTAGTAACCTTTATTTAGGCTAATTAGTGTAAGGAAGGTTGTCTTGGCAGCGGTACGCTTATATAATATAAAACGAGTCTAACCTGAATAGGCTAGTGTAATCCTATTTATAGGATATAAAAAGGTAGGAAGTATACTAAATATAGTAATAAGACTAGCCTGAATAGGCTTAGTGGAGTAATAAATATTAGATAAGGATTGTATTATAATTAAAAGAGTAAATGAGTGATGTGTTGTTTTTCTTCTAGGAGAGATAAGAGCTATATTTATATACAATTTAATGCCAAGCCATTAAGCTTTTATAAGTAATTATATCCTTCAAAATAATTCCAAATACTTAATTCCAAATACTTATTCCAAATACTTATTCCAAATACTTTTAGCCAATTATATATTATGCTATTATATAATTGCTTATATAATTGAACTTTAATTATTATATAATTGAACTTTAATTATTATATAATTAAGTTTATATATTATATACGTCATACAAAATTCGGCAATTTTTATATAATTTTATAAGGCTGATTGTAAGGCTGATTATAAGGCTGTTTGTAAGGCTGGTGACAAGGCTGATTATAAGGCTTATATTGCCAGGTAAGTTGTATTGCCAGGTAGGTTATATAAGCTTATATTTTTACAAATTCTACCTAGTAAAACCTAGAAGACTTTACTAAAGAAGCCGCTTAAAAACTATTATTAATTACTTAAACGGGACTAGTACCCTACTATATAAATAAGAAATCTTATATCCTATATAAACTTATACCCTTATACTCTCTTATAACCTTAGTATTTTATTCCTATCCTTCTATATCTCTATTACTATATAGTACCTTCTTCTCGCTATCTCTTTATCCCTATATATAGCTTCTTCTCGCGCTCTAATTTTATCCTTATCTTACTACGTATCCTACTACTTATCCTATTCGTCCTCCTCTCTACTAACCTCTCTTCTAGCTAAATTAATAATATTATAGAGGTGTGAGGGATAACTAGCAGGCAGGTAAGGCACGTGAGATGTAATGGGCTTGTATTGATATATGTAAAGAGAGACAAATCCTTGAGGGAAGCTCAAGGGTTTGGGGTTCGGAGTATATCCGTGGGTCACGGGACCTGACTAGTCCCCGTTAGGGGCCGAGCACTTCCCGTAGGGGTCCCGGACTGTAATAGGTATCACAATAGCCCCCCCCTTTTGAGAAGGTCGTCCCGAGCCTCCAAGATGACCATCTCGTCCTCTTGCCGGGATTCCTACGGATTCCACGTACCTAAAGAGGAAAAACCTATTATAGAATTAAAACCTCTAGTACTATATAACTTATACTAGTTCCGTGCGCGTCGCGCTAGGGTACTAGGTAGTTTCCACGTTTACGAAGGTAGTACGTTACTTAAAAGTATTTATTAATAGTAAATTACTATAACCTAATAGGTCTATACCGCATACTTCTTTTATAACCTATCAATTCTTCGTTAGTACTTCTTTTAAACTACTAATTAAACTATAGGATAAGGGTACCTCTTAGGCTATCCTGCCGCGTTCGTTTAGTAGGTTTTTAAGACGTTTAATGTCTACGTTTACTAGCTTTATATATAGCTTATTCGTAAAGGGCCATTCCCGGGGATATCCCGAGGGGGTTCCTTTTATAGCCTGTAAGTAGTGCTTGTAGGTAAAATTTCAGTAAAGTTTAGTAAAGTTTAGCGTGGTTTAGTTTTTATAGATACTAGGTCTATATTTAGTTCGTTTGGCAGGGTCTATTTCTAGTAAGATTCCGGAGGGGTTCCTAGCCGCGTCCGTAAATAGTAGTTATAAGTAAAGTTCGCGTTTAATATATAAAGTTAGGGAGGTTCTTAATACCGCTTTTTAGCTTCGCGATCTCGGAGAGTAAGCGGTAAGGGTGCGCAGATAGTTTAGAAGGTAAGTATAAAGGTTATCTCGCTGCTACTAAGAGTCTTTATTCTTACACCTTATTCTATATCTCTACTATAGTCGTTAATATCTCTATTATTAATAACAACAACCTCCCCTAAGCTCTTCTTATACTCCCTAAGCATCTCTAGCCTTAGCCGCCCTTAGTAGCTCCTTAGTATAAGAGTTACCTACCCGCCCTCGCGTCTCGCTACTTCTCTACTAGCTCTATAGAGAAGGCCTTAAGTAAGCGGGATTATAGTTATTATAATACGTACTCTAATTACGAGACCTATACTAAAAAGAAGAGGACTTACTTCTTTATAAGTTCTTTTATTTCTGCTTTAGTATTATAGCTAACTATTATAGATTAGGCTTTATTTTCGCAGGGTATTTAATATCCTTAAATATATAATCTATCTTAACTAGCGCTATATTAGCCGCCTTTAGCCTAATAATAAGGCCCTTAAAGAGAAGAAGGCTAGCTTCCTAAAGGAGGTTTAGGACCTTACTATAGAGCTTAATTAAGGCCTAATTAACTACTAGGCCTATATAAAAAGGGAGACTAGTAATAATACTACTCGCGAGGCTAAGTAGTATTAGAGGCGGTCTACCTCTTATAAACGCAATTTTAAGCGCTATAAGGTATATACTTAGAAACCCTCTAGGAGTTACCTAGCTAATACTCGTATAGAAGGGACTTAGAAGCGTAAGAAAGTATATACTAACTAACTTTACTTCTCTAAAGCGTTAGAAGTAGTACTTTACTAAGGTTAATACCTAGGGCAAGCCTAAAGGAGCTATAAACTATAAACGGCGGTTCTACTACTTCGGCCCTAAGGTCTTTTTAGTTAAGTTTAAGGAGGCGCTACCTTAAAGTATTTCTAATTAGTCTTTAGGTACTTAAGAAAATTTAGTCCTATATATAATTAAATTAAAAGTTCTTCTAGAGTCTACCTCTACGTTTTCTACTTATAATATTCTCTATTTAGCCTTTTTCCGCGGCCTTACCTAGTAGGTTCCGTTTAAAATTACGTAATTAATTACTTAGACTTAACTAGTATTCTTTTAGTAGCTCGTCGTAGTTATTAAGATAAGTTTCTAGTTCCTAGGTATTCTAATTATTACCCTAGCCTAGCTACTTAATAAGAAAGCTCTAATCTTATATTATAGTTTTATAGGCTAGTATAGTTTTAATTTTAAAGTATTACGGGTCCTCGAGTTTAACTAGTCCTAGTTAGAATAATAATCTATCTCTTAGAGGGTTAAACTTTTCTAGTAATAATATATAGAATACGGGATATATCTAGCCTATACCTAGTACTAGCTTGAGGACGTAGGTAAGCTTACCTTATCGTTTTAGGATACGAAAAGGCCCTAAGTATTAAGTATTAAGCTTCTTATATAGACGTCTTATTCTTAAGTTTATAGACTTAAGAAGGACTAGTTCGCCCTCTTAAAAGTATTTCTCCGTTCTCTTTAAGTTATACTAGCGTTACTAGTTCTCTTATACTTATTTTAAAAAGTCTATAACTTATTACTATTAGTTAGCCCGGTCGTGTAGAAATTCTTCTACTTGCTAATAGATTTATAGGGTCTTCCCGTCTATATTCTAGTCTAATAGTAGTAGCCGAAGCTAGTAGTCGTCTGTAATTCTATCGAATTCCTTAGGTTTAATACTAAAGGCTACTTTAATTAGATAGTAGCCGTAGCTTATATAAACCTTTAAGTTATAGGCGTACTCCGCTATACTTAATAAACTTACCTAATTATCTTATTAGTAGTAAACGTATATTTATAGGAAGGCTTTAAGTTCTTAATTTATACGTTTAGTTTACCTATTAGTTTAAGGATAAAACGCTATACTTATACGTAGTATTACGTTTATATAGAAGTAGATATCCGTCTAAAACTTACTTATAAAAACTAAGCCTCTATCTAAGATTATTAAGTCCGGCGGACTATATTTAAAAAATACCTCTCTAAATAGTAGCTTTACTAGCGCTCGGGCTGTAGTAGTTTTCTCTATAGGAATATACTAGGTATACTTTATAAAGTAATCTATAAGTATAAGGATTATATTAGCTACTTCCCCCCTTTCGTCTTTAGACGGAGGTAGGTTAGTAATAAAGTCTAAGAAGTAGTATCTCTATAGCTCTAATACTAGAGGTATTAATTTAAGTAAACCCTATAGTTTATACCTTCTAACTTTATTTAATTAGTAATTTATATATTCTTTAATATAACGATAGACGTCGGCTTAAAGCTTTAGCTAGTAGTACTTGCGTTAAAGTACCTTAGTAGTTTTATCTTCGCTATAGTATCTATCTAATAAGTTATTATAGTTTTTTATAAGGATTACTATATAGAGAGCCTTATCTTTAGGAATTTATACTTTTCTAGACCTCTGTAAGACTCCCTCTAGGTTAATTAACTAGCGTAGTAAGCCTTTACGTACTTTTCCTCTTTTATATTTTTATATAAGTAGTACTTTCTTATAATAGGCTATATTACGTTCTTATATATCTTAGATATATTGCGAGAGGGCCGCGGGTATTTCCTAAATAGCTAGCGCATTCTCTTATATAGCAGCTAATATAAGAGTATATAAGAATTAGGTTTACTATAAGTAGTCCTATTTTCGCGCTTTAAGTAGGTTCTCCCTCTAAGTAGTAGGGCTAGAGAGAACTAATAACGTATTATCCGTAGCTAGCGCTATACTAGAGGATCCTATAATAAGGTTATTCGCGAAGCGGCTAGGAAGTAGACTACCCTTCTATAGTAAGTCCTTAGTACTATTATTATACGCTAGCTATTAACTAGCGTAGCTTACCTTAGGCGTCTAGAGAGCCTATACTTAAAGTTTATTTTATAGCGTTAGCAATATTATATCGCGTAACGTTCTTTCTTCGCCTAGCTAAAATCTATTAGCATAATTAGGGCGTCGGGATAGCGTATCTATAGGGTTTTTGCTACTAGGGTAGTATTTAATCTAGAAGTTGAAATAGGCGAGTTCTTTAGCCTACCTTACCTACTTTAGGGTTAAGGTCTTCGTACTTATAAAGTACTTAAGATTATTATAGTTAGTAAGTACCTAAATTATATCTAGAGAGTACTCGAAGTAATATCTCTATATTTTAAAATAATCTATAATAGCCTAGAGCTCTTTATTATAAGTATCCTATTAGACCTATAGACCTACGAATTTCTTACTATAGAAGGCTACTAGTTTCTAGTATTTCTTAGAGCTTATATTTATTAATTAAGGTTATAGAATAATACTAGCTATTACGAATTCTAAGGCGTTCGTAAGTAATATAACTAGCTTACGCGGGTTAAAGTACTATAGTACTAGGGCTTTTATAAAGCGGTCTTTTAGTTCTCTAAAAGCTATCTAGATACTATCTAGGTATACCTAGGGAAGGTACTATCTTATTAGTCCTTTCCTATTCTTTTAAGTTAGTTTAACCTCTTCTAGCGCTAATAAGGCGGCAGTAAGATAGTTAACTAAGGGTCTAATAATATTAGAGTAATTAAAGATAAATCTTTAATAGAAGTTTACAAATCCTAAGAATACTTAGAGATCTTAATAGTTCTTAGGCTCTAGCTATTCCTTAATAGTTTATACCTATATAGGGTCTATTATAACGCCCTAGAGTATTATAATAAAGCCTAAGAATTTAATAGACTTCGTAAAGAAGAAATACTTTAAGGCTTTAGTATATAGCTTCTATTCGTATAATTGCTTAAGAACCTTATAAACGTATTATTTATAATTCTTCTTATTCTCTAAATAGATAAGGATATCGTCTAAGTATATAATATAAGTAATATCTAGGAGTTTACTAAGATATTTATAAATATATAATTAGAACGACGCAGAAGTATTAGATAAACTAAAGAGTAGTACTAGGTACTTAAAGTACCTATACTAGGTCTTAAACGCGGTTTTCTACTTGTCTCCTTCCTTAATACGTAGCCTATAGATACGCGTCGCGGAGGTCGAGTTTCGTAAATACTTTTGCCTTTAATAGCCGGTCTATTATCTCGCTCGTAAGCGGGATTAGGTAACGGTTCTTAATTATTACATTATTTAGCCCTCTATAGTCTACGTAAAGACGGAGCGTCCTATTCTACTTTAGTATAAAGAGGATTAGCGTACTAACTAGCGATTTACTAGGTTTAATCTATCCTCTCTCTAGAGTATTATTAAGGTATTCCTATAAGATCTCTAGCTCTCTAGTAGATAGATTATAGATAGGTTAGTTTAGTAGAGTTTTACTATTAATTAGATTAATAGTATAATCGTACTCCGAGTTCTAGGGTATCTTTTAAGCGTTAGCTGCGTTAAAGATATAGAGTTAGTTGTAGAGGTATTTAGGAATAAATTTAAGGTCTTCCGGGTCTATTCCGCGGACTTCGCATTCTTTGGAGAGTACCTAGGTGTTACCCGGAGACTGCCTTTCCCTAGTATTCCTTCCCTTTAGTAAGGTAGCTCGTTGGAGAGGGCCGTACTAATCCGTAGATCTAAGACGGTTAACTATTGCCCGCGGTAGCTACTCTAGCTCTAGGTAGTTCTTTACGTATTTCTCTAATCTCGCCGCGACTCTATCGTACGCTTGCCTAAGCTATAAGAGCCCTTATTATTAGTACTATAACTCCTTATCTTTAATATCTCCTTCTACGGGTTTAGTCTTATTTTTAGGAGACTAGTCTCTATCTAGAGTTAGGTACCCTATTAGTTTTAAAGAGTTTCTAGGGGGGTCCTAAAGGATAGCCCGCTGTTTCTTAAGTATTAAGGATCTAGCGTAAAACGTACTAGGATAGAGCACGTATACCTTTTTACCTTCTCTAAAATTATTTAGTAGTAATTCGGCGTGCGTTTCTATAGTTAGACATTTCTTAATTAATACTTTACGCTTCTACTATACGAAGTTACCTTCGACGGGATCTATCGCGGTATCCGCTTAGTATTACTATAGCAATTCTAAGATTACGTTATAGCCTTCTATTAGCGTAGCCTAGAACGTTTAATTAGTAATTATTTTTGAGACGCCTTCTTAATTAGCGATATCCGTCGTAATTTAGAAGGGATCTTCTAGTTTTAGAGGTATCCCTAATATCTAGTGCGTATTAGGCTTGTACACGACGTCCGCCTTTAGGAGGTTGAGCTGCTATACTACGTCCTCCCGTATAATATTAAGGTCTAACCTAGAGTCGTAAAGCGCCTAGAGAGTAACGGGGGTTTTCTTAGAACGTAAGATAACTACGTCGAGTATAATTTAACGTATTCTTCTACTTATCTCTAGCCCTAGAGGTAGTCCGCCTAGGTAGGCTATAAGGGCTTCCCGTTTTCCTAGTCTTTCTTTTAAGTTAGCCGCTAGCGGTTCTTCTAGTATTCTCTTCTATTACTATTAGAGCTCTGCTATCTCTACGGGTAAGGTATAGAACTAGTAAATAATAAGGTAGTAAAAGATAGCGCTACCTAGTTAGAGGAGTTAGAGCGTTACTAGTTACTTAACTACTTATAGTCTTACTTCTTTCCCTAGTAGTTTTCTAATCCCTAGTTTTAAGCTAAGAGGGAAGCTTTCCGCTTCTCCTAATACCCTTTTATAGAAGAGGGAACTAGAGTATACTAGGTACCTATCTAGGTATTACTTAGTTATACGGTAGTATTTATAGTAGTCTCTACGTCCCGTATAGCTCTCTTAAAGAATTACTAGTTAGTAATATTTTTAAGCTATCCGCTACGCCGTATTTTAATTCTAATTACCTCTAGCGTCTTACTCTAGATAAGGGATATCTTAATCTAATCGCCTACTATCTTACCTTTAAATAATTAAGCCTCGAGTTTTACTTTGAGGTTAGTAAGGTAGTTAAAGAATTTTATAAAGGAATATTTAGGTCTCTAGAATATATTCTAGAGCTTCTAGTAGTTCTAGTACTAGGTAAGTACTAAGTCCTCTACAAGCTCTTAAAGTCTCTAGATTAGTCTAAACTATATTATAATAGTCTAATTATTATTAACCGCTCGGTTAAGAATATCGTAATACGGCTCGTACTTTATTTATATAACCGTAAATATTAAGCATTAGACGGTGTCCTCCTCTACCTAGTAAAGGTAGAACTAGTTATTTATCTCCTAAATCTATTAGTTAAGATATAAAGTTAATAGTACTAATATCTTTAATCCTAGTATTAGAACGTCTTTTAATTTCATTAGCGTAGCGATTCCTTGTCTATCGTTACCGTTATCTGCAGTAACGTGTACGGTCCTAATAGGTACCAGAGTAATCCTAAGGTCTTCGCGGATAAGTGCGATATATTTCTTAAGATTATTAATCTCTTCGCTAGGTACTTTACTGCGTCTAAGTTCCCATAGTTCTTTATATAGCTTAACTAGGTATAGCCGATTCGGGTCTATCTTATAACCTATCCGGAAAGTGTCCGGTACTATATCGCGTCTAATTAGTATAATATTAGCGTATATACCTCTATTTTAGGCACTTTCTTCGGGTATATGCGCGGGTCGCGTCGGTCGCGTCGTCCAAGGCGACTCTTAGCGACTTAGTGGATCGTGCAGTCGATCGCTTAGATAGGCTAAGTCGTCGTTGTTTTCGTTATCCTTAGCCTCTTTAATATCCGGCTCCTCGCCCTAGAGTTGCCTAGCAGTTCCCGTGGGAGTGCCGGGAATGGCGGTAGTTAATAGGCTACTATAGGGATTTGTTCTATCCCTAGTCCGATGTGGGATTTCTTTTACGTTGCTATCGTTGCTCGCCTTAACGCCGATCGTCTACGAGGTGCTATCTCGACGTAGTTTCTCTATCGCTCTGTTAGAGGCGTGTAGTCTGTCTGGAGAGGAGTTTATTACTTTTCCTCTCCTAGTGCGGTTTGTCGTGCCTATCTTCGGGATAGGTCTAGGTATCGTCCGGAACTCGTTTGGGAGGATAGGTCTTTCGTATCGTAGGTGTCTTTTCCCGACTGCTATCCTGAAAGGAGTATGAAGGATTTGAATTGTGAGGGATAACTAGCAGGCAGGTAAGGCACGTGAGATGTAATGGGCTTGTATTGCTATATGTAAAGAGAGACAAATCCTTGCGGGAAGCTCAAGGGTTTGGGGTTCGGAGTATATCCGTGGGTCACGGGACCTGACTAGTCCCCGTTAGGGGCCGAGCACTTCCCGTAGGGGTCCCGGACTGTAATAGGTGTCACAAGAGGTAAGTAAGGGCTAATACTAGGTGAACCTAAGTACTTATAGAGAAGCCCTTCTATACTATATAAAGGATTAGAAACCTACCTTTTAAAATACTAAAAGTTCGCTTAATTATATTACGTAATTAAGTATACTATAAGTTAAAGTACTTCTCTTTATTTTAGGGCCCTACTAATAATCTCTCCTACTCTTTTAAATAATACCTAGTATTCCTATAAGATACTAAGGCAATTAAGGTATTTATATACCTAGTTGTTATGAATGACCCCCTTAATGTAAGGAGGCATTCGGAAGAACTACGGGCAATAACAATAGGAGACCTATATTACTACTACCTAGGAACGGTAGCAGCAGCTAACATATCACGTAACATGCTTAGGCTAATAGGACTCCTAGGGCTAGAGGAACAGTAGATAGAGTCTATATTCTAGAAGAATAAATAGCTATAGGAACCTAAGGTAAGGAGTTAGGGAGGCTAGGAACCTAGTAGGGACTCTTAGATACCTAGGTAAGGATAGTAGTTAGTAGCAGTTACTAAGGATAGATAGCAGTTAAACTACTAATAACTGCTAATAAGAACTTAGAACTACTATATAGCTTGGCACGTTCTATATAAGTAGAAAGATTTCCTAGTATAGATTATTCGCGGTTATACTCGTATTATAACGGAGTAGTTATAGATTAGTAATTATACTTATTTATTAAGTTAACTATACGTATTTAAACGTTTACCTACGGTATTACTAAGACTACTAAATAATCCTACGGCTACGTTAACCCCTTTAGTATACGCACAAACCTAAAGTACCTAGTAAGGTACTAAGGCCCCGTAATATTATAACCGCCTATAGGTTTTCTTAAATAAAAATATAGTTTAACTATAATAAGGTTTAATAGTATCTAGAGTATCTACTAACCTAGCGTTAGTCTTAGCCGCCTAGGCGAACTAGATCTAGTAGTTAGAGGCTTAGATTACCTAACTCTTATAGATAACTACTAGTCTACCTATAGTCTAGAAAAGAGTTATAATTCTAGTACCTATAAAGTTCTTAGAAGAGAGATTTAAGCTATAAAAATAGCTTATAGTATTTAAGGTATAGTTTTAATTTAATAAGAATAGGTTCCCTAAACTATAAAATAAAATAATTACTATATTAACCTATATAGAGAGAGATACCCTAGCCTAGCTCTAGCCTACTCTAGATAAGTAGCTAAATAAAGAGCTAAATAAGAAGATTAGTAAACTATTAGATAATACGCGAAGAATCTTTAAGAACTTTTCTTTATTTATAAAGGCTCTTAAAGAAGTCTATAAAGATATTAATAAGAAGTAAACCGCGGAAAGAGCTCTTAGAAAGCTCTATTAAGAATAATTAGCTATAGAATATATTAGTAAATTTAGATAGATTACTAATAAGCTTAACTAGGATAAAGCGCCTCTTATAGAGGTATTCTATAATAGGTTAAAAGAAAGTATTAAGGATAAGTTAGTTTATTATAAGAGACTAGAGAAACTATTAGAGATAGTAACCCTAGTAGTTAAGATAGATAACTAAATCCGCGAATAAAAAAAAGAAAAGAAAGAGTATAAGAGTTACTCTATAAATACCTTAAAGGCTCGACTACTCTAGTAGTAATACTAGAATCCTATAAAAATTAATAAGCTAGAAGCTAAAAAGAAAAAACTAGTAAAAAAGTTTAAAAATAAGAAATAGAATAAGGTTAAGGAGGAGAGGTATAAGGCTAAAGTATACCTAAAATACAGAAAAATAGGATACTTTACTAAGAAATATAAAGAAAAAGAAGTATAAGTTAAAATACTATAAATAGTTCTAGTAGTCGAGTATAAGGATATTCTAGACCTAGTACTAGAAAATATAGAAGGTATAGGAAAGAACCCTAAGGAGTACGTATTAGAAACGGAAAGTAAAGCTAAAGAACTAGAGAAACTAGATAAGGGTAAAAGGCCTATTAGGTATATTTCTTAGTAGATAACGGAAGATAACTCTCTAGTAAAATAAGGAGGAATTATATATAGCAGGCTATACTATAGAAAGTATAACAACTAGCTATTATAGATAGTTACTACTAGGGTATAACTCTAAGGAATAATTAATAATAGGAATACAATAACGTTAGATCTAGTTTAGTAGCGGCTATAACTAGAGTAATACTAGTTATATAGAAAAGAAACCTATAATATAGATAAATACTTATAACTAAGTTACTAGATAAATATCTACAGCCTAGACGTAGTAATAGTTATAAGTTTTATAGCTAGAGAATAGGGACTACGTATATAAAGATTTACTAGTTATAGAGAAAAACTAGAATATAATAATATCCCATAGTACGAATACCTATAGAAGAGATACGTATTATATAATTATAAGAGAAGAATTATAGAATAGTTACTTAGAGATAAGGCATATAGTCTTATTAATTATTAAGACTATAGACTTTACTTATACCTAGTCTACGACCCTTTAATATAGTAAGAATATAATAGGGATATTAAGTAGTACTAATACTACTAATATAATTATTCTAGCTATAAAAAGATAAAATATAAGATAGGGAAATATCCGCTTAGAGATAGAACGTTTAATAAAAGACCCTATTAAGAACCTAAGAATTATAGATATTAATATAAAAATATAGTATACGTAAATAAATATTAGTTAGATTATATAAAGAAATACTATATATACTATAAGAAGCTATAGTAGGTAGCTAAGGAATAGAGTAAGGATCTAAATTATAGTAATATACTATACTAATAGTATAAAGTATACTAGTATTACTACTATACCGCTATAAAGATAGCCTACTATAAGACTTATACCCTAGAAGAATATAAAAACCTAGAGTATTATAATTATAGAGAATAGGAGCGAATTCTTAGATACTAACTTAAGTATAAGAAGAGGCGAGAATTTAATAATAAATAGTCTAAAGAAACCTAGATAAAAAACTAGATAAGTCCTTACTTAAGAGTTAAAGCGAGATTAAGACCTATAAGACTTAAAATAGTAGTTCTTTCTATATATAGAGAAGGGTTAATAGATATTTCTATAGCGTACTACTAGATAGTAGCTATATATATATAGTTATATCGCTACGAATAGTATAATAGTAGGATATAAAATATAGAATTAAGAAGACTCTAGCTAGAGTTATATTAGTAAATAATAAGAGCCTAGTATATAGTAAGGGAGTAATTAATATAGAAGTACCTACGTAGCTAGATTACGCTAAAACGCGTTAGTAAATAACTATTAATATTATAAACTTAGGAAGCGAGGAGCTTATCTTAGGGTTAGACTAGCTTTAATTAGCTAATCTAAGAATAGATTAGAAGAGTATAATAATACTTCCTACTTAAATTATAAGGCTTAGAAAAGAGCCTAAACTACGACTTATAATCTAAGTTAGACGGGTAGTAACTTAGAAGGAGTTAGTAACTAAAACCTAGCTAAAAAATAGTAAGAATAAATTTAAAGAAATTATACTAAAGGAGATATATAAGGATTTTCCTAATCTAATTAATATCTTTAAAGAGAAAGACAACCTACTACTAGAATATAAACTATAGAATTATAAGATTTCGCTTAAAAAAGACGCGAAATTAAAATATAAGAAGATATACCTAATAAATCGTAAGTAGCGGAATAAGTTACGTAAGCAACTAGTCGCGAACCTATAAAAAAAATATATTAGGAAAAGTACAAGTTTAATTACTAGCCCTATCCTCTTCGTACTTAAGAAAAATAAGAAATAGAGGATATATATAAACTATTAGAACCTTAATATAAATACTATTAAAAACTACTACCTATTACTACTAATTATAGAGATTATATATAGCCTAGAAGAGGTCTAATAGTTTACAAAATTTAATATCTATAAAGAATACTATTAAATCTAAATTAAGGAAGAAGAAGAATAGAAAATAGCCTTTAAAATAGAATTTAGACTATTTAAGTATTAGGTTATACCTTTTAGACTTA
>JAQGEP010000602.1:0-13305 GCA_028476805.1 Acrocalymma vagum
CCGGAATCGATTTAGTATCGATAGAATCGATACCCTGGCAAAAAGAATCGATACCTGTATCGATCGCTTATTTAGCGAATCAAAATCGAGCCTGGTAGTGTTAAATTTCCTTTCAGCGCTTTCAATCACTGCTTTCGAGCCGTTAAGTTATCGGAATATTTGAAAGCTTTAGAGCTAGTAAATATCTCTTCTGAGGATATCAGGGCCATAGTGAGTGGCACTAGAGGTCGCCCCCGTATGGCCACAAGGAAGGAGGAAACAGGTGGCCGCAATGCTCAAGGGCTCGCACACATAGTTCATGACGCTCCGTAGACAAGTGCAGTAGTTTAGAATGACAGTAGGCTATGCAGTGGTATTCTCAGATGTCCAGGGTCTATGCTGGTTAGCAATGTCTCTTCTCTGAATGATACACGTAAAGAGCAGCAGCATAGATCAAACTTGAGAACACATTAGTTCAGAATTGAAAGACGTACTAATTTTTATCGATCATAAGTTTCTCTGCATCCCCAGCTAGGCTGTGAAATTCGAAGTCGTCTGGCTGGGTTGCTAACATATCTGTATCCTGGTGTTGCGGATAGCATAGGCTAAACGCCGGCCCAATTGCATCTGCATCTTCGAGCATACCAAGCACCTTGCTCCACATTGGGATGTGTGCAAAAGTATTGGCGTTGCCAATTATATACATGCCGTGTTTAGCTCTACTTAGTAGTACATTGATTCGGTTTGTTGTTTTCAAGAACCCAACACTCTTCATCATGTTGCTGCGCACTAAGGAGATAATGACAACTTTCGCCTCTTCGCCCTGGAAATTGTCGACAGTGGCGATCCTCAGGGCTTGTCTAGGCTTTCTCTGGATCGATTGCTCTGACGCTCCTCTTTTGTGCGATAAATGACTGTTTCGAAGTTTGGATACCATTTCTTCCACCTGAGAGTTCGCATGCTTGACTTTGTCTATTTGACCTAGGCAGATTTCAAAGGATATGGACAGCGTTCGTTGAAGTTTACGAAGCTGGTCCGCGAAAGGAGTTAAGACTACAATCTCACTGCTCTTGTATACGCCTTGTCGGACAATATGGCGCACAAGTACAGACGTCATTTGTACCTCAAAGTCATTGCTATGCGACTTTCCTTCGGTGTCGTATTGATGACCTGCTTCTGGATTCGTATGATGGTACCAGAACACGTTCTTTCTCATGCTTGGTACGCCAGGTAAGCTTTTAGTATCTATATGTTCCACTAACCTAGGGTATAATGTATTTCGAACCAGTCTTGAGATCTCTAGTCTCATGCGCCGCTGAATATTGAGCTGAGTAATGGGAATTCAATGCTGACCTGTTGACTGTCTAGCTAATCGTTCAAACAGACTACGGTCGAGCTAATATCGCTTTCCTCGTTTGCTCTCAATCGAGAACAAATCATGATTCTTGATTTGTGGTCTCAGTTGCTGGTGATCTCCGATCAAGATAAGGTGCTGCACGCTGGGCATAAATGTGCCGAGCATATGAGCTTCCAAAACCTCTGCAGCCTCCTCACAAACGACCACTTTCGCGTTGATACTACGCAAAACTGAGGCATGCTTAGCCAGTCCAGTCGTAGTGATTCCAATGACGTCGGCAGTAGCTAAAATCCGACGATCAATCTCTTCATGCACGAGATTAATGGACGTCTGCGAATCCTCGATGTCTCGAAGCGAAGCAGACATATTACGAACAATATCGCCCGTGATCTCGTTCGTCCAATGATTTACTAGCATTGATCTATCTTCGAGTGTGAGATGATAGACATTCTCCCTCGCTATAGACTTGACTGTTTCGAGCTTTGATGATGCGAATAACTCCTGGGGCCCCACAAAACCCGCTTCACATTCGGCCAACCATAGGTCAAATGGTGCGACTTTTGATCCCGTCTTGGGCCCAATTTTTGTATTCGGCAAAAATTGTTCATAAATTTCACTATAATTCTGATACAAGTGATCTCGTACAAAATGCCAATCCGGATTATGAATGCGGGAAGCGCTCTTCAGGTAGTTGAGCAGGATATGCCCGCTAAGTTCCTTTTCCTTAAAGGCGAGGCTCAATGTGTGTGCCTGTGAGCTGGTTTTGAAGCTCTGCCTAGAGATAGTTCTTAGATTTTTTGATTCAAGCAAGCTAGATGTGCCATTTCCTCCGATGCGGACTATATCCTCAACGCCTGCAGCAATTAGATGCTCTAGAAACTGATCAAGTGCATGATTGGTGTGACACGTCACAAGAATAGGACCCAGAGCAGCCTTTGCTTTGTTGGCGAGAAGTACGCGAACGAGCTCAGTACCGACGTAAGATTTGCCTGTCCCCGGCGGCCCTTGAATGAGTGCAAATTCGCAACTAAGGCCGGCCAACAAAGCCTTGCACTGACCTCGATCAAGCATTGTCAAATGTTGTAGATCTTCTTCCATGCGTATAGTATTAGCTCCTGGTTTGAAATGAACAGAGATTTTTGGATCTATTATGACGGGCGATAAGTCGAATGTGAATCCAGGAAGGCGAGCATAGATAGGAGGGGGCATGGAAGGCCTTGGCATACCTGAACTTGGTTCGAGGAGCCGCTTCTGTAAAGCTGATCGATGACTAACAAGCAATGTCTGCAAGTTTCAAGTACTGGCATGAAAGTCGCCGGGATGATGCCAGGAAACTCCACAAGCAAGCCATTTGACCTTTGAGAGCTAGCTGCAAGAGCCATCAAATCGTGGATTGTAGTTGCTGCAGTGAGAACTGCAGATATCGCCGGCCCGTCCTCGGTGGTCGGGTTATATTGATTTTGGGAATTTATGTTCTTCTTAGTGACAGTGAAGAATATAGGCGTACCCTTTCTATTGCAGAATGTAATCAAGCAAACTAGCACCCCTTCTTGGAGCCGCTGCGTGGCAGACCACCATCTACGACGCTGAGATTCAGTCCTCCGCTTAAGGTCTGTTGGAAGTCGGAAACTGATCTGTACCTCGAGTCCGTGCTTCTTTGTCCATCGCGTTGAAGTCACTGCAGCGCCGGAATAGACCCAGGCACGAGCACTTTGGCGATAGTTGCGGGAAGCATCATCTCCAGAATACTCTAATAGCAGATTCTTAACTATATGCTTAACTTCGGCGAATGTATCGCGTCGATGGAGCCTGAAGTATGTGTCATAAATGCACTTGACGCCTTCGAGTGGATGTTGCGAGTAGCGAAGAGGTGATGGGAGGTACTCTGGACATTCACTGCGGATCTCGCTCTCAGTTGGAAAGATAGCGATCTGTGAGATGTTTTTTTGTTATTGTCGTGTCGGCCTGCGGAAGCTTCGTGAGCCACTATCGAACTCGACATCTTGATCCTGTGTTCTAGGAAAAATACTTGAACATGCAGTATGAACGGCTCACACCTACTAGTGTAACCTCATGTGCCCTCAAAAGGCCTCTAGGAGACTCAGAAGTGGCAGAGGCCTAGAACAAGGCTACCATTGTTGTTGTGAATGGGGCCTGCTTTTGGACCCCCTCTCACTAATGACACAGACCCTACTTTAACGAACATCTGAGTGAGCTTCTGTCCTCCAAATTCCATTCGGATTAATATCACAGTATTAAAGTTCGTCATTATAACTGCACGGCATTGGATTAAATATGGCAGTCTTGGGGTTCTTTTACTAATAAGTAGTTATTGGTTCTACCGTTTTAGTTCTGAAAGCTTTGACATCGTAAAACGATACTAAAGCTAGAATTACAATATTTCGAGTAAGTAGTCCCTTCTACCTATTAAACTTCTAGTAAGCGTAACTATAGTTTAACTTCGCGGACATCACCTCTGCAATTTATTTATTGAAGGTTAACACTAAGCGCGACTCAGAACCAAATATAGTTCATTCACTCTAGGGCAGTATCCAGAGTGCGGCTGCTGGTATAGCATCTGAGGTTCCTGGGGCGATAACCTAAATATAAAGCGCAGCAAGTACACTAACTACTATAATTCCAGACTTGATCGAAGCGCTTATCCCTTAAAACCTATTGCTTAGTACTAAGCAATTTTACGTTAGGTTACCTCGTAACATTTCCTACTATAGCTTAGCCCTTAGCGTTTCTAGCTTTATTCTAACTAATGCGCAGAAATATCTCCAAACTAATTGGCACGATGTTGAATCCCTCAGCATTACCTTAAAGGAAATAACGCCCACCACTATATATCGCCCCCTACTTCTAGGCTTGGCATTAATACTTGCCATGGCTACTACGACAATATGCTCAATATTTCTTCCAACGATCTATCTACCAAGCATATTAGGATTAAAGGTTGTGAAATTTAGTGTACTACTTCTCTTAGGCGCGGTATGTTATGGTCTTTTCATCGCACCTGTTAATATT
Source organism: Acrocalymma vagum (assembly GCA_028476805.1). NCBI lineage: Eukaryota > Fungi > Ascomycota > Dothideomycetes > Pleosporales > Acrocalymmaceae > Acrocalymma > Acrocalymma vagum. Next base: position 4,367 of record JAQGEP010000602.1, read on the forward strand.
CTAGGGATATTGAACTCTAAATCCAAGTAGCTGCCGTCCTAGATTCAAGTCGAGCATAGAGAAGTTAATAAATTTACTATTTGGAGTCTCTTTTCGGTAGGCATCGCAGCAATAACTAGCGTACTATCCCCTATCGTGCTATAAGTGTTCGAGACGAGAGTAGAAGGGTGACACGATGCATTTCAGAATTCAAAAGATAGCATTGGAAGAGTTTTGTGAAGTTCTAGAATAACCTTAGCTAATGTCTATCCCTTCGTCGTGGAATACCCCCCAAAATGCAACAAGCGAGAGGTGCATTCAACGTAAGCGGCCATAGTTCTACAAGTATAGGAATAGGTTATCTGCTCTTCATGCGGACAAGAAAAACTCGAAGATCACGCTCCATCCAGCAACATAAAAGGCATAAAATGTCGATATCATGGCTCTACTGCGTATGTGAAAGTTTATTCATCAAGTTGCAGTATTAACTAGTTGTGAATGTATCGAAAATCCTAAACAGCAGACAGCAAGGGTAGCTCTTACGGATATGGTATCATTTTTGGGACGTATTAGTGAGCTCGTAGTGCCGGCCAATATTAAGTTTCTGGTCTGCTTTTTAAGTAGACACTATCCGCATATTACGATCTGTAAAGGGCTGATTCTAGTGCTTAAAGGATAAGAAGGTTATAACTAGGATATTACTAACTACCTCGACAGCGAGTTAAAGATTAGGCATAGTAAGCTTACTAAGCAGATCTGAATAACGTGTCGCACCAGTAAGCTGCGCACCCCAGTAAGCTGCGCACCCCACCCAGATACGCACAACTCAACGTACAATAGCTCAACAACAACGTAAAATGGATAGATATAATTACACAAGAAGCTAGCTAATTACTGTTTACATTGAGTCCTGGTGTGTCCCTATATATAACACTTGCTGCACGTTGGTGGTGCCCGCCGACGTCCCTGAGTAGGCTTAGCCTGAGTAGCCTCCGCAAGAGCTAAATCAGCTGCAGCTGCTAGCGTACGGCCCTGTTCAGCCTGTAGCACCCCTCCTGTAGCAATATATTGTTGGCGATTGTCCTGCTTGTATCTCCTGCGGTAATTGAGAGCCCGTAGCTTGCTGTTCTCCTCTGCTAAGATTGTCGCTGAATTTATAGCTAACTAACAACCTTTAACAAGCTAGGCGATAGCTAGGCTTGTAGGGCTCTGTAATTGGCGCTATACAAGCTCCCGTATAAGCTGAGCTTGCTGCCTAAGCTAAGTAGTTGTATACGGCGTCTCAGCAGTCCATAGTATACTATTAATAGGTGTCTGTAGCGGAGACGGCGTTTTAGTAATAGTTAGGCACGATAGGACGCGCTCTAGACTAAATAGAATAAGGCCTGTTACTCGAAAGCCACTTTATATATTATTTTCTGTAAAGACAGCTATTCGTACGCGCGGATAGATATATAGGAACTCTTCCTTATCGACGTAATAGACGCCCTACCGGGCAAGCTCCGTAATCTCGTGTCCGTACGCAAGCTTTAACAGTAAGAAGTAGCTAACGTTAAGAGGCTGTAGTAGGTGACTAGTATAAGCAGGCATACAGAGAGTAATAATTTTGTATTCCGTACAGTAGCTATCAAACTTAGGTATAGCGTGGCTGCTATAGCCGTTAAGGATAAGTAGCCGCCAGGCTCCTATCGTACGGTACTCAGTATGCTAATTAAAATGCTTTAGCCACTTAAAGCCAAGCGCGTCAGTCGTCCAGCCGTTATCGCTAATAGCAATAGCCCAGCTATTAGGTAGATCGCGATACTAGGCTAATTAGTGTAGCTTGCCCGCTAGAATTATAAATAGTAGAATTAACGATCCAAGAGTATTAATAGCTTTAATTGTCGTAACCTAGTTTCGATTACCTAGCTGGACGGACACTGCTCGGCCGATCGTGTCTATACTTGTTACTACTTTTAACGTTGCTGCGACGCCCATCATAAAGCCGGTCTCGTTAAAATTATATGTATCCGTATCTAGGATACCATACGCGTGCCGTGTATCGTTAACTAGCTTAAACTAGGCAGCTATTTTAACTGGATCCTCACAACGAGCACGCTAGCTATAGAATTTCCTATTCCATACTATCTAAAGCTCACTCTAGCTCTTAATAAACCGAGACACCCAATTCTTGCCTATAGGAGGAGGAGGTGGATCTTAGCCGCGTACGGCGAGTATTACGTCTGCCATCCGTCGTACGTTAATTATCTGCGGTGGAAAACCTCGTCGATTAAGGTCTAGAATCTATTAAATAAGGGACTGCTCTTCGATAGGCTGGAGCTTGCGGTTAACTAACAGTGTCTCGCGTCTTGATCGTACGCCTTTAAGGCGACTCCGTAGTGTTGATTCTCGTACGTTAAAGGCTACTGTAAGAGCACGTTTAGACTAAGAAGGATCTCTACGAAAAGAGGCCGCTATAAGGGCTAATCTGCCTTCCTTTGACACGTGTAGCTGTTGTTGTTGAGCCATAGTAATTGTTTAAGAGAGACGCGTTGCGCGCATCTTGGTGGGGTGCGCGGCTTACTGGGGTGCGCAGCTTACTGGTGCGACACGTTATAACTTTAAGAAACTACTTCTAGAATTTTTATGTGGGTTATTCTAGTTATAGGGATACTTAATTAAGAACATGACTATAGACGCATGCATGCGCTTTAGCGAAGACTCTAAGAGATCCCTAGCGACCTATACGAACTATTCTGTAATATTTTGACACGCGACTCCTATAATAGAGACGAACTCGTTCTTTGTATTTAGTAGGTGCTTTTCTTAAAGTAGCTGATAAGTCTAGAGCAGTTATACTTCGTTATTCTTTTGTTAAGACTGAAAGGTCTCAGGGTTGATTTTCGCGGAGTAGTCTGTATAGGCAGAGGTGTTGGCACAAAGAGTATAGTAGTAACTAGTATGTTATTTAGAGTAACTTAGGTTGAACACGATATCTAGGAGGATATCGTGCGGTGCTATATACTAGTCCAGCTCACCTACTTACAAGTGAGTTAGTAAGCCCTCACTTTCTTATAATGAGTTCGTGAGTTAGTCACGTGACCTAGGTCACGTGTAAGGCTAATGTGAGGTACGCGCGGGGCGTCGTCTGAGCGTCTTATCTATTGGTCCTAACCTTCCCTCTTCATTCTCAGGTCCTAACAGCTCTTCGTCTTTATAAGAGTATACTAGAGGGGGTTATTTTTATAGCAAAGCTTAAGGCTTTAATCTAGGTAATTCTTAGATTAGTAATACTATATATAGTATATATTAATATAACCTAGGAAATAGTAGATGTATCTATATTAATTAAACTAGTTTAAGATACGCGTTGATTTACTATATATCACAAGTGGGTAATATAGAATAGTACTCTTTAGGCATATGTTTCTATACTTGTGTTCAGTCTAACCCACAGCGTAATAAAGGGTCTATTTCAAGAGGAAGCGCTAAATTGGATTATAATAAAGATAGATATGAGAGATAAATGGGGTGCCTGCCTTTAGACGCTCGAGGGCCACAGCAATACCTTCAGTTCAGTGGCCTTCTCCCACGACTCAACCCGGCTCGCGTCAGCGTCGAGCGATAGCACGGTCAAGATCTGGGATGTGAGCAGTGGCGAGTGCCTGCAGGCGCTCGAGGGCTACAGTCGTTCCGTTAGTTCAGTGGCCTTTTCTCACGACTCGAGCAGTGGCGAGTGCCTGCAGACGCTCAGTGTAGGCGAGACACTTTGCAGCATCTCGTTTGACACTACTGACTCATATATTCACACTGAAATTGGCACTATCAACATTCGTGCTCCATCAGGTTCAAGAACACTTCCAACTATTTCGGAGCCTCATAGTCCTCAGTATCAAGGTCTAGGTTTAAGTTCAGATAGGGTATAGATAACATTTAATTCAGAGAACCTGGTGTGGCTACCCTCAGATTATCGGCCGTCATGCTCAGCGGTGTCAGGGAAGACGATCGGCATCGGCGTTGGACCCGGAAGGGTATGGATATGCAAAGTTGAGCTTGATACATCCTAAGACCTTAGAGCGTTTATATGTAGACTAAGTACATACTATTCTATATTTCATTATCATCTCTATTCAATAGAGGGGGTCGGGGATCAGCGTGAATATAGCTTTCTAATTTTCTACCGCGAAGCTTCGAGCATGCTCTAGATCAAGTGACAAGACGGCTACTCAGAAAACTACGTTTTGAAGATTCGCGACTTAAGCCTCGTCAGAAGCAGACGAAGTCTTCGAAAGCTCCGTCGCCGCCGCTCACTCGTCTGTGCGTTGATATCCTCCCTGTACGCTCTATCGAACTTGTGGAGGATCTTGTCCGTGGCAAGACTAGCTGCGTCCTGGCCATCAGATAGTAGCCCATACTTTACCAATTTGTTTTGTATATCCATGCGAAGCCCTTCAAAATTGTGATAGAGTAAAATCCTTAAGAAACGAAGCTTCAGACGATACAGATAGTGTTTGTATAATGGACACTATTGAGTGACGCGCTACTTTTCTGAAATTGTATCGTGGAATTAATGGTTCCGAAAATGAGGAAGGTACATTGTGTTGCGAGAGAACAGGGGTGGATCGCTAAGAAGGCGATTGACGACGTCCACGAAACGACAGATAACACGACCACTGCAGCGGAAAATCTCATAACAGCCTTGTATACTAAAAGTTAAATAGCTATAAGATCGTTATAAATCGCTTCAAACTCTATATCTCTACGGGACGAGGTTTCAACAGGGTTGGAAAGGTAAAGTTGTCCCATGAGACTGTGCGTCCCACGACGCAGGGACGGACCTTACTTAGGGCTCATATAAAAAGGCAAGCCAACACCGAAACTAGCCCTACAATTAAGTGAGGTGCTGGCAAAAGCCTCATACTTGATAAATCTCTTTGACGTGCGGCAAACTCTCTTCCGGTTGGCTGAAAAAACTGGCTCGTGCCCGTAAGCAACCTACGGAGCGAGGGGTATATATATATACGCTCCCCCCTCATGTGACATATTGCTGTTTCAGCCACCGTAATATTTGGCATGGCTAGTAATAGAACATGTTAAGCCTAGGTATTATTAATCACTCTCTATAAATTTATAATAACCTATTCTTAAGAGAGTAAGATAGATTGCTTATACGCTGCTTAGAAGCGCTCGAAAGGATTCGCCAGCTGCCTTCTATCCTCGTTACTAAGTATTAACTCACTATCCCCCCCTAGACTACTACTTCGTACTCTAATTTCTACCTTACTAGGCCTCCCTTCCTCTATTTAACTATCTACTACAACCTTAGTTATTATATTCTTAGTTATTCCTCGCTCCTACCCGCTAGACGACGCGCTAGTACTTAAGATAGATTCCTTATTAAACCTACTACTTAATCTCCTATTTATAACTACTAGTATTACGACTAGTGTTTTAGCTACTAGTGTTACTTGGTAGCGGTCTCTCGTCATCTTTGCACGCACCTATCTCCTATACTACTTACGCCTCACACCGTGTATTCGCAGGAGATCGGGGAATGACGACGCTCCCGGGCGAGTCTTCTCTTTGCCTCTGGTGCTGCGCAGGTCGGCGTGATGGTATCGTCAGCAGCTCATTATCTGTTTGGTTGATGAGCTTGAGACTATCAGCTGTGTATGGAAGTAATGAGGGGTTAATCAGAGTTTACATTCATGATCGACATTTAATCTTTCTTAGGAAGAGCTTGGGAATTCCTCAGATAGAGCCAATGAGATCGATGCCTCGGCAGCTGCCTTCACGCCAAGGCGTCGAAATCTTCAGATCACAATAGAACAAGTAGAACCAGAGAAATAATAGATATTCCATAGCCAATACAAGTAGTACTTCTTTACAGGATTGAGTCTAGTTAAACATCTTCTTTTATAATTTATTTACTGTTAAAATCTACCCCTAATCCTAATTCTAATCTCCTAATTAAGAAAGATAGTCTAAATTAAAACTCAATTAAGACTTAAGGATATTGTTAGGTCAAGAAAGTACGGTAATATCTGGATAGGAGAGACCGAAATTATAGACCTTCGGTGAGACCGAGAATATCGGGTTGACCGTCGGCTAGACCGAAGAGCTAGGTTGCGCTCTATAGAAAGGGACGGAGATTTCTTAAACAGAGATGCAGCACTACTTGGCGAACTAGTGGCCAATGTTTCGGACTTGCAACTCACTTCGGGAAGACTTGCAGGCTCTTCCCCTGTAATTTTGAGACGGTTTGAAACTCATCCGTTGCTGTCCAGGGTTTAGATGCCGCAATGCTAGGTAATCTGCACGTGTCAGGTCCAAAGGCACGGGATACTAGCGCTAAATCTGCATGGAGCCTGACGGCGCAACATCAATGCCCCAAATAAGTGGCCGCTCCTGCGTTTTAGCTGAGCCAAATCTGGCCTCGGTATATACTGCTTTAGTTCCCGTTACGACTCTAATTGCCTAGAGCTCACTTTGGTGAAGCTCGGCCATCAACTGTCCTGCCACCTATCCCAGGGCGGTAATTGGTACGTTAGAACATACCATTTTTTATTAGTAATGAGCTATAAGAGCTCTTACTATTAGTACTATAACTCTTTATTTTTAATATTCTCTTCTATAGGTTTAGTCTTTATTTTAGAAGACTAACTTTTATTAAGAATTAGATACTCTACTATTTTTAAGGAGTTTTTAAAAAAGTCTTAAAAAATAGTCTACTATTTTTTAAGTATTAAAGATCTAGTATAGAACGTATTAGAGTAGAGTATATATACTCTTTTATTCTTTTTAAGGTTATTTAGTAGGGATTTAGCGTACGTTTCTATAGTTAGTTATTTCTTAATTAATACTTTACGCTTCTACTATATAAAGTTACCTTTAATAAAATCTATTATAATATTTACTTAGTATTACTATAGTAATTCTAAGATCGCGTTATAGCCTTCTATTAGTATAGCCTAGAATATTTAATTAGTAACTATTTTTAAGACGCCTTTTTAATTAATAATATCTATTATAATTTAGAAGAAATCTTTCTAGTTTTAGAGGTATTGTTAAGACTTGACGTAGGTGTTAAGGCTTAGGGTTGGTTCTCTAGGATGGCTGTGTCCGAGGTGCAGTGATGAGGCTTTTTACGGGGGGTAAAGCAGAAGAATAGTATGTTTAAGTAATAAGGTAGAGATTGAATACAATAGTCTCTAAGAGCCCATTGTCTACGGATTATATACATACTGTCCTATGGGATTCCTCCTATATCCCATGTGGGATTCCTATGGGATGTCCTATGGTCCCAAGCGCCAAGGTATTTATAAGCTGTGGGATCGTGGGACCACGTGACTCGGAGTAACGTAAGACTACTAGTCCCTTGGCGGGGTATTAGGTGTTAAGACTGAAAGGTCTCAGGGTTGATTTTCGCGGAGCAGTCTGACAAGATGGGATGTTGGCATAAAGAGTATAGTAGTAACTAGTGTGTTATTTAGAGTAACTTAGGTTGAACACGATAGTTAAAGACTATTGTGTAGTGCTATATAGTTTATGGAATCACTGAATTACCAGCGCTCGAGTGATCGGCTAACCTATGCGGGTTACTCGATTACTCGATTACTATCGCTCTAGTGATCGGGTCACGTAACCTGTAGTCACGTGCGAGGCTGAGGCTCGTAAGCGCCCCGCGACCCCGCGTGTAGTATTATTAGTTCTAACTACTTGTCTGTTACCTTAGATCCTAATATTATCCCCTCTTCCTCTTGTTAGTCTGTCCTTAGACCTTCTGTCCGTGCTCGTAGGTATAAGTAGGCGCTCCTTCCCGTCTAAGGTTACTTCCTTATGCTCTATTATGTCTTCTAACTCTGTATAGAATCGCTTACGCCTTTCCTCCGAAATCCGTCGTAATGGTGTATTAGTAGTAGTTTCTTATCTTCGTTATTTCTAATAGGGTCTAGAGTTGGAGTATTACGCGATATCGACTTAGGATTCGAAATTATTGCGTTATTCTAAATGCGTTAAAGCTAGTCGCCCCTGCGTAGGTTTATTGTAGGCTTCTTTAGATAAGGTGCGTAAGGAATACGAGGCTAAGGTAGAGAAGGACGAGAAGTTATTAGCTAAAGTTATATTTTATTTAATACGTAATAAGAAGATTCTAGCCTAAGCGAAGGATAGGGCTAAGAAGAAGGTAGAATATTTAGTAAACGGGATGCTAGAGTCTAGTAAGGAGGTATTAGCTAAGGATCCTTTACCTAATATTTGTCCTACGGCTGACGCCCTTTCTAGTTATTCTGTAGTAATATAGGGTATTAAGGATATTCTTAATTAGATATCCGTTAACATATTATATTAGTAGCGGTAGTAAGTAAATTTCTTAGTTCCTTCGCCTCGTAGCTAGTATTACGCCCGTGTAGTAGTATATATTAAACCGTTTTCTTGCTTTCCTAAGTAATTACTAATAGTTTTATAGGTTTAATTTAGGTTCCTAGGTATTTTTGGATTTAGGATAGCCTTTCTATTTAATAAGCTATTCCTATAGGAATTAATTATTCTAAAATTCTTATCTTCTAATTTCTTTATATACTAGGAGTACTTCTACTTCGAATTCTTGTTTTTCCTCTAGCTCGTAGTAAAAGGTTTCTTAGACTAGTAAGTCAGGGTCCGCTAGTTCTAATAGAGATATATAAAATACTAGGTATACGTTCGTATTATTAGGTAAGTCTAGTAGGTAAGTTACTAGTCCTAGGTTATCTTTAATAAAAAATAGTCTAACTTTAATATAGTTTAATTTCTTACTTAGTCTTTTTATATATAAGTTTTTTATACGTAGGAATACTTTATCCCCCTTTTTTAGCTAAGGTACTTTTTTTTATTTTTTATTAATATAAGAGATTACGTTACTTTACTATTACTCTATTTACTATTTTATTTTTTTCTATATATCTTTTAACTCTTTAACTATTTTTATAGCTTTTTCTATTTTT
>JAQGEP010000603.1:0-13260 GCA_028476805.1 Acrocalymma vagum
ATATTGTTTGAATAGCTGTAAGGGGGGGGGGGCGGGTCTTCGAAGACTATAAAGGTAGAAATCTACTTGTTCCATGGATTATCTAGAAATCTACTCAAATCTACTGGGCAGCTCCTCAGACGCTCATCTCCGACGTCTTTCCCGAGTCAGGAGCCAGGAACACCCACCGCCGCCATCCAAATACGGGCATCAGTATACCTCGCTTACCCCCCCTAACCCGCAGATTTTATGCGCGGGAGCACAACGGTCAGCAGCTCCCACGCCACATCGCCGACAAATGTGGTTGTCTAGATGCTACCACGTCCTGTCCGATCGCCCCATTGACGGGGGCTACCCGGGCGGCGTCGTGCGTGCGTGAAATATATATCGCCGTCATTTCCACGCCCATTTGCTCCTGTTGCTTGCCGCGTCTGGATGCCATCTCGCAAACATGTATGTCTCGAGCCTATTGCTTCCTGTTGGACTCGCCATAGGCGACGTCGCATTTGCCAGCGCCTTCACTCCTGCGTCGGCCTGTGAGTCGCTGAGTTTGGTGTTTCCTGGCCAAGTCTTGTTGCCCGACAGCACGCCGTACAGCGCCGCCGTATCCTCGTACAACTATATCCCAGCGCGACTGCATCCGACTTGCTTTTTCAGGCCAAAGTCTACAGCCCAGGTTTCGCAGGCCGTCAAGCTTCTTGGGACCGAGCACAAGGACACAAAGTATGCGGTACGCGGCGGAGGACATAATACCAATCCTGGATTTGCCAACATTGTGGATGGAGTCACGATTGATTTGAGCGAGATGAACGCCGTCGAGGTGCTGGAGCAAGAGAAGATCGTTAGGGTTGGTGGTGGTGCTATTTGGCAGCAGGTCTATGATGCCATAGAGCCGCTAGGTCTGTCTGTTTCTGGAGGCAGAATTGGCATCGTCGGTGTTGGAGGTCTTACCACTGGAAGTATGTCAATCCCCCCCCCCCCTCCTAAAACTTTTACAGCCCAAATCTTATGGCTCTCTTTGCAATCTTCTCCTTGGTGCTAATGAGTACTTTGTATAGGTGGTGTATCCTTCTTCTCTCCTGCGAAGGGTTGGGTATGCGATTCGGCCACCAACTTCGAAATTGTGCTCTCAGATTCCAAGGTCATCAATGCAAACATCAACTCTAACCCAGACCTCTTTGCGGCACTAAAAGGTGGTTTAAACAACTTCGGCATTGTTACTCAGATTACTTTCAAGGTCTTCGAACAAGGCCCTCTGTGGGGTGGAACTATCCTTTATGAGTCGTCTAACGAAACACACTCCAAGCTCTTGTCTGCTTTTACGGACTACAAGAACCCGGAGGCTTTCAATCCAGATGGTAACATGTGGCTCGGACTCATCTACAATTCCACTTCAAAGGCATATCTGACGCACGCATCCTTCTTTCTCGCGAAGCCAGAGAAGGCGCCGTCGGTGTACAAGCCATTCGTGGATATTGGTCCCCAACTCTTCACCCAGATAGTCACCGAGCCTGCAGGAAACTTTGCGAGAAATTTCTCTGCAGGTTCCCGGGTTGATCCCGTTTCGTAAGTACCTATCATGATGCCATCAAATAATCTAGAATGATACTGATTGTAATAGCGTTCTATGGGCAACTACCACATTCAAATGGTCACCCACGATCTTACAAGAGCTCTATGATCTCTGGGAATCCTACATGAACCCCAGGCTCCCACAATTCACCACATCATCTCTATCATTCCAATCTCTCCCACCGCCACCACGTGAGGGTGCACCACCGAATTCTCTTGGATTCTCGCCAGACAGCCACCCGGAAAAGGATCTCATTTTGCTTCAATTTATCATGGAGTACTTGGATCCCGCCGTCATTGACGAGTTATTAGAATTGACGAAGGCTTTTGAGACCGAAGTTGATAATTTGATGAAAGAGAGAGGATTGTATCATGAGTTCAGGTATATGAATTATGCTGGGTGGTGGCAAGATGTCCTGGGTGGCTATGGGGAGGAATCAGTAGCCAAATTGAAGGGCGTTGCGGAAAAGTTTGATCCTTCGGGCATGTTCCAAAACCAAGTTGTTGGAGGTTTCAAGTTGCCCAAATAATTCTTTCTTTCCCTGTGAAATGGGACTTGTTTTACCTACTATATATAAGTTTACAATGTTTGAGATTGATGATCGTGGAACCATGGCAGAGTGTCACGTGACCATCCTCTGAGATATGACGTTGATTGACTGCATTCACTATTCCGGATCACATATTCGATCCTGCAGCCTTGCGGTTTCGCTTACAGTTCGTGACTGTATGATATGTGTTCATTTTCACCCTTTTGGTAGAAAAAGTAAGACGGTTGTTGCTGCCTAAGTGCGGCGAAGCCAGGTCACCTAAATCAGCCGGCATCATGTACACATCAACAAAAAACCACACTGGAAATTGTACTCAATTGCGCGTAGAATCTTGCCAATCCGAAATGGGGAACTATCCACACCCACTACCACCAAGACTGCCTCCATCCGCAAATAGGAAGAACAACTTATTCTATCCAACACCACCAAGTTCATGGGAAGTTTTCAGACGCAATCCCTTGCTATACGTAGCGCAATGGCTATACAAGCATCAACCTCCATTGTCACCACCTTTGACGAAATCTTCTCGGTCCATCAAAATAGTCTGCATATCCGACACGCACAACGAGGAGCCTAAAATCCCCGATGGCGATGTCCTTGTCCACGCCGGCGACCTCACAAACCTCGGCTTCTTCGCAGAAATACAGACCCAGCTGAACTGGCTCAACTCTCTACCACACGAGCACAAGATCGTCATTGCAGGAAATCATGACCGCCTCCTGGACAACGACTACGGCACCCGACATCCGAACTTGAAATGGCGCGAGCCAGACACGGATCCGCGCGGGAGACACGACTTGAACTGGGGCAACATCATTTATCTCGAAAAGACATCCGCATCGCTGAGTATCCGGGGCCAGACGATCAATGTTTACGGCTCGCCAATGACGCCTCAATACGGAAACTCTGGCTTTCAATATCTCCGCCATGACAACATTTGGTCAAAGGCTGTCCCATCCTCTACTGACATTGTTGTCACTCATGGGCCTGCTAGAGGACATCTTGATCTCGAGGGTCACGGCTGTGTTCATCTTAATCGGGAGTTGTGGCGGACGAAGCCGAGACTACATGTTTGCGGACATCTCCATGCTGGAAGAGGAGTACAGTATGTAGATTGGGGATGGTTTCAAGCCCTGTATGATGCTGTTTGTAGGGACAGGAAAGGTTTCTGGAGGACCATTGGTATGATGGTGTTGTGGGTTTGGATGTGGATTCGGTTTGTGGTCTTAGGGAGGAGGGCAAGTCGGACGGTATTTGCTAATGTGGCTATTCAGGGCGAAAGAGGCATGAATGAGGCTACTGTGGTGGATTTGTGATGAGTTCTGGGATGATATTGGTATTTAGAAATATGCTTCGTTATAGAGGTTCTATGCATATAAGATTTGCTCGGCAATGCTTGGAAACGAAACCCTGGTGTACTGTGTTCTTCTATATAACAACGAACATTCGAACTTACAACGAACTTACAAGCTCGCATAAATAGAGAATTTCATGCAACATGAATTCATTATGTGGAGGCTTTTGATGCATATTACGTGAACTCTGCCCTTGATAGATTGGGAAATAGATGCCTATGAGAGCATAATATCACTCATTGTTCAAGAAAAACGCGGAACGATCCGAACAACAATTTATTCAGCTGATGCTTGGCCATATTTTCCTTCCATAGAGGACTGGGCGTTATATCTTTTCTCATTTACATCCGCTCCTGCCTCAAACTCATGATAGCCAAGCCCCCAAACACAGCACAGGCGAGCTGGAATACGGCAGCGATAATCTCGAAGCTTGATGCAGCCAAGAAGACGTCCACATCTTTGTCTGAATATGCGTTGTGCGAAACTGCTCCTTTCTGAGAAATATCGTACCCTCCAGCAGCGAGCAATGCAATTACTACGAGCATGTCAAGGACGGCTTGAGTGGTAGGTCTGATACCACGACCATTCATGCCAATGATGAGGAGCTCAAGTATATTGACAGCGATGGAAATTGGCACCTGCGGTAGGGTAGATGAGTTAGCAACCCATCCATGTTTGTGGAAAAGGTAACAAATTCGTAATGAGTGGTCAAACATACCACTGAGGCCATGGTGACGGACCAAAACTGCGTATACCAGTAATCTGACTTCTCCCAACCATGTCTTCCCTGCCCAACCAGCAAGAACACAGCCAAAAGAACAAAGAACACGCTCGCACCACGGATAGCTAGTCGCATCCTGTGCCAGGCATATTGGGTTGTTCCGCGGGGGCGCATGCCTTCCTCGATCCCTTTGATGACTGACGGGATGGAGAGATCGAAGTTGTAATGTCGGCGTGGTTCCTCTGGAGACGGAGCATATTCGTGTTGCTGGATCGCCGGGAGAGCGGATGGCTCTGATTGAGCGGATTGAGATGATGATGTTTCAAGTAACTTGGGGCGCGTTTCTATCATTTCTTCCTTAGCGATGACTTCGGGTTCTGGGTAGACTGGGGGTGGGGTAACAGGCCTGGCCTCGGCGAAATCGTTCTTCTCGTCCATGGAGATGCGCTTTGAGGAGAGAGACATGTTGAGCAATTGAGTGATGGATTGATAAGAAGGGTTGGTTTCACGTTGCTTGAAGGTTTCGAAGTAACTGTAGAATGCACCTATAGAGAGTTTACAAGAATAGGAAGGCACGTATATATATATTCAATGCAGAAGAAACTAGAATATCACACCAGCACCGAGTCACACTATATGAAACTCGACGTTCGCTGCGCTCCGGTTGCCCAAGATACTGGCCGAAGGATTCTCTAGTCCGGAAGATATTCCTACCGCGGCCTGCTTCTCGTATATGCGGATCACCTTGACGCTAGTGAGTTTTACTAACTTGCAGATTCTTATTCGTCTACTTGAAGCTAAATCTACGAGCACCACATTCAAGTTCAGAAAAAGCGAATTGAACAAAGCCTCTTTTTCAAACAACCTCAATCGAAAGGTTAGTCATTATCCATTCTGCTCTGGAGAAGCGTCGAAAAAAATACCCTAATGCATTACACACTATAACACCGCGTACAAAAAGACCTGTGGACCCTGGTGGATTCGAAGGATCCTGAATCAGTTGCCCCTAGCAACAGGCATCCAACCATTGGCATCGAACATGTCTAACTGGGACCTGCGTATGCTCCACTTTATAATGCTAACCGTTTCCAGCAACTATGTATGCTCTAATGAACTTGGCAAGTACTGCACTGCCTTATTACTTGACAATCCAATTTTCTACACCGCGTAGAATATGTGGGATACAAAGCGTGGCTAGACCGCATTGGGACGTCGGAGTGGGCAGCTCTCGTCAAATCAGTAAGTTTCCATATGCAGAGGGACACCGAGTACAGTTGTGGAATCAATTACAAACTTGAAAATGGCTAAAGTCTGGTGAGGATACAGGTCAATGCGACCTGCATTTTAAATCAAGCGAGCGGTACGTGATTCGATGGGGCGATGCATACACATTCAGGCCTTGAGCTACGCGACGGGGAAACATTCAGGAAGGAGGTAGAAATCGTACTATCATTCGCTACTAGAACAGCCTCATGAGACCAATTAGATACGATCAAGGAGCGAGCAAAGTTTTTAAGCAAAAAATCATCAACCATAACGTTCCTAGATCCCGGAAACCTCCCAGTCTGCATATACCCTATCCTGCTTATCATGACCTCATGCTCAATTAGTCCTCCACTAATCTTGAGCTGTCTTTCCATTTGTTCGTTTTGCATCTACCAGGGAAATCGCCCCCTCCTGCTGCCATATCCCCAGCTCAACCTCCTAATAGCTAACCCATCGCAAGCCGCACAGACAAAGTGAATAACCGACGCTGCAATCTCAAGTGCCGGTATAGCAACAAGCCAGCTCAAGTCATGATTCTTGAAGTCGTAAACGGCCGCAGCAATCAATCCAATAGCCATGATGACATCAAGAGCAAACTGTGCAGACGGGTGAGTTCCTCGCCCATTGAGTCCAGTCATGACAAGCTCGAGCATATTGAGGACAACAACAACGGGGACCTATTAATAGAATTAGTCTTGTGTAAGCACGGGAATAGAGAGCATGCTCAATGAGTGAGCACGGCACTTACCACAGTAACCGAGGTGATTCTCCAGCAAGCATGGTAGTTATCCCAGGAATAGTACCAGGAATCGTATCGACATTTCCCATTGTACCATCCGTACACAAGGAAAACGGGCAGTAAGACAATAATTATGCTGAGAAGGCGACATAGGAGGCGAATCTTGTGCCATGCGTATCGGGGTGGTGGTGCATAAGACTCGTAGTCCTTTGACGCCGTTGGTGATGGCATTCCGTTGTAGCTGCGGCCTACTTCCCGCCTCGGGATGTAGTTCTGCGGCAATGGCAATGGGTTGTACGCGACCTGAGGGGACTGCAGATCTTCAGAGTGGTAAGATGACTCTGGGGCGCTGGGACGATTCTCCATGAAGTCTCTGCTTCCCGATACAACTTGCGGGTATTCAGGTGGTGTGGCCAGCACGGGAGTAGTGGTGTTGTCCTTCTTGAGAGAGCGGCGGTCGGTGGAGAGAGGCTTCCTGCTAGGTTGACTCTTTTCATTGATGATGCTCTCAATAGAGGGCTGGCGAGTCTTTTGGTCAGGCATATTGGCAACGCAAATACATAGACTTGATTGTAGAGAGCTGAACAGATCGTGATATATGCTCGAGGCCAGTGAGTTGAACTCAAGCTGTGGAGGATGAGAAGTGCCTGCCTTTGCAGGTCAAATATATACAGCAGATAGAAACCCTTCTAAACTGTTAGTGTGCCGGTGTGCCTATCGCGAGGCGGCACCGAGTACGCGGTGGAACATACTCATTGTGTTCTTCTCAACTAGGCCATTTATCGTACACGGCGTCAGCGTCATGCATATGAACCGGGACTGCATCCTAGTCCGCCTGACGTCTTATTGGTAGAATAGTCGTATTTCCTCATCCGATCCTCGATGTTTACCAGAACGCTGACGCGGTCACACGTCGTTCGCTTAAACTTCTAGTCAATCATTACGCATTCTCTTGTAGAGAAGGTTGCGCGATTAGTTGATATCCCTCAATCTATAGAATGAACTCGAACTGAGCCCGAAAATGACCTCAATTTCTCTACAGCTGTTTCCAATGAGACAATTGTCGCTATAATATTTTTATTTGTTAGATAATTCATATAAGATACCTGAGGAACGCGTGGACTGAGGCTGTGCTAAGGAATTCAGAAGGATTAGACATGCAGTGTGGTTGGATTACCGCTAGTTAGGCTAAGCCATTACCATATGATCGGCATCTCTGCTGATACTCTATCCAGTTATTTTCCACATTAAGAAGGCCGAAGGCTGAAGGCGTAGGGTATACGCATCGATAGTGAATGCGGTCTAGTGAGACGCTTGTTTCTCTCTCAACGCTGTAGGAGAATTACTCGAATAGCTGGATCGATCACTGTATACATGAGAAAGCGTCATCAATTGGAAGCTTCATTACATCCTAGTCTAGTCTCCGCACTGAAATGCTATTTTAAGGGTGATGTACATGGGACTTGGCTTCCAATCGCTTATCAAACCGTCATGACCCCATTGGGGGAAATCCTGGATAAGCCAACAGGAAGACAGCACACCATCGGACCAGAGTACAGTACATTCGGGGTCGACGACAAGAAGGAACAAGTATTCGCCGTCTAAAAGCCGTGTTGTTCACTATGTTACCCATTGAGACTGTCGTATTATCTATCGCTGGTGTGCTATAAAAATGCCCTCTGTGGTTATAATCCACCTCTGAATATTGTACTGCGTACAGTAAGTATAATTAAAACCCGACAAGACCTCACTCTCTTCTTCTCTCCCGATTCACATAGCATGCATCGAAAATAACACAGCCCATCTGTATCATCCCGGACATAGTCTCCAGCGCCCCTGCGGCCGACACGTCTCTGCTAAAAGAACTTTGGTCCCGCCAGATATCATATAGCCTGATAACAGCCCCGACCTCGTAACATAGCTATATCAAATGGGATCGCCGCACACGGATTGATTCCTCGAACCTTAAGTGAGAGGACTGTGAGGATCTGTGTACAC
This sequence comes from Acrocalymma vagum, assembly GCA_028476805.1. Lineage (NCBI taxonomy): Eukaryota > Fungi > Ascomycota > Dothideomycetes > Pleosporales > Acrocalymmaceae > Acrocalymma > Acrocalymma vagum. The sequence goes on from JAQGEP010000603.1 coordinate 8,182, forward strand.
GAGTTTTATTTCATTGAATTCAGACGCAAAGAAACGACAGCAATCGTAACATCGTCATTACATATGCTTGTCACTAGGCTCACAACACTACCTCCATTCGTCCTATAGATAGCTTTACATGAGCGACCATCCCCAATCCCTAAGAAAAATAGCCAACATGTAGGAAACAACTATGCCACGAAATAGTAAGCATATTCTCTGCCGATACTATTGTGGTGCACACACACAGGCTGGGTTGGTAGTTGGGTGTGCTGGAGAGTACTATGCCGTCGTAGTAGGTATCGGAACTTGCGTTTCCTGTGGGAGCCTGGTAGGTTCCGGGCCTACTGTGGAAAGTGATCGAAAACAGGAGCGTGACATAGCTGAGGGCATCCGTCCGTCTTTACAATAGCGATGAATTAGAGAACGTATGAATATAATAAAAAATCGTATCATATAACTACATATCTACAAAAGAGTTTCAACGCTATAAACTCCTACAAAACCATAATAATTCCAACATTGAACATTTTTCGTGCCAACACCTATTTTCCACCAAGATCATTCTCTTTTGACAAGACAATCATCTACAGCTTTGCACCTCCGCCCAACAACTCAGCACCAGCACCAGAGATGCAAAGCTTGCCAGTCTCGACAACTGTCGTCTGGAACACGACGGTGTTGCCCGTCTTCCACATCTCGGTCTTAAGGGTCTGACCAGGGAGAACTGTGCCAGCAAATCGCACCTTGATGTTCTTGTATGGGCCGAATGTTTGCAAGACGTGCTTACCTGAGATGCCGAAGAAGCACAGACCGTGGAGAATGGGTACCTTGAAGCCACCAACCTTGCTGAACTCAGGATCGATGTGGAGTGGGTTGCGGTCACCAGATAGACGGTAGACGGCGGCCTGTTCCTCGGTGGTTTTCTCCTCGACAACAGCGTCGGGAGCGCGCTGCGGGGGCTTGTGGACCTTGGTGGCGGCGCCACGGTCGGTGCCCTTGGGTGGTCCTCCAAAGCCACCTGAGCCACGGATGAAGACAGTGCTCTCGTTGTAGAACACATCCTCGCCAGTATTAGCATCCTTGGTAACAGTGCCCTGAGCAACAACAGCCGCAGCACCCTTGTCCACAACCTCAATGAGCTTGGGGTATGAGACGAGCTTGGCCTCAGTGGGAATGGGGAACTTGCGAATCTCAAGATATTGCTCACCATGAAGCAACATCATGGGAGAGAAGTTGGGCACAATGTCGTTGAATGAATATGGAGCCACGGCATTGAATGGAGGGATGACACCGAAGGTTGGGAGAACCTGGAAGTTGTCGTTGTTCTCGTAGACAAAGGGCAGATCGGTGCGTTTGGCGCCAACTCCAAGGTCTTTATAGATGTTAGTGGGTTTTTTCTGCACTCCTAGCATATGGAAAACTTACTGTAGAGGATGACATCCTTCTCATCGTACTCAAATGGAGTACCCTCAGCCTGAGCGTTCTTGGCAGACTCGATGTTCTTGAGGACCTCATCATTGCTCTTCTTTGGCTTCTTGCTCTTCTTTTGGCTGGTGTTATCCATGTTGGCCATGATGGCCTTGAGGCCACTAGATGAGTCGGGGTGATCAGCCCGGCCATCATCGAAGTTGTTAATCTTCTCCCACTGCTCGAGGACAGCTTCTGGAGTAAGCTTGACGTCTACGTAGAAGCCATGGCCGCCAGAACGCTGCCACCTCGTCTGAGCGAACCAACCGCAACCAGTCTCGTAAAGTCCACCGGTTGGCTCTGGTGCCTTGTCAGAGCAGAGTAGTACGACAAGAGGAGCAACATAGTCGGGCTTGAGGGCCTGGACCATCTCCTCAGGCATGATAGTGCGGGTGAGCTGAGTACCAGCGTTAGGAGCAATTGTGTTGACAAAAATGTTGTACTTCTTGCCCTCCAAAGCAAGCGCCCTGGAGAATCCAAGAATACCGGTCTTGGCCGAAGCATAGTTAGCCTGGCCAAAATTGCCGTAGATACCGCTAGTAGAGGTAGTATTGATGATGCGGCCGTACTTCTGCTTCAAAAAGTAGGGCCAGGCAGCCTTGGTAGGAGCGTATGTTCCGTTAAGATGGACTTGGTGGATAATCTCCCACTGCTCGTCTGTCATGTTGGTAAAGGCCTTGTCGCGGAGAATTCCGGCGTTGTTGACAAGCACATCGATACGGCCATAAGTATCAATGGCTGTCTTGATGACTGCCTCACCATCAACGACGTTTGCCTTGTTACCAACGGCTTCGCCGCCAAGCTTCTGAATTTCCTGGACGACACTGTCTGGGTTGACGAGATCGTTGACAACAACCTTTGCACCGAGCTTGGCGAATTGGAGACAGTATGCACGGCCAAGGCCGGCACCACCGCCAGTGACAAGGACGACCTTACCCTTGAAGTCAAGGGGCTCGGTCTTGGGGCTGGGTGGCAAAGACCCAGCAGCCTCGAGAAGCTCCAACGCGTTTGCAGGGCCATTTGGATGCTCTGGCTCTGAGTAGTCGATGACATCCTTCCACTTGGCTGCTATAGCAAGAGGAGTAAGAGACTCGTCTGGCTTCAACAGAGCACCCTTGGCTCGCTCCCATCGCAGCCTTGCAATGTGACCACCTCCTGCCTCAAATATTGCACCAGTCTCTGTGTTCGACTTGTGAGTGAGGACGGCAACGAGCGGAACAACCCACTCGGGCTTCAACTTCGCAAGGACCTCTGGGGGCATTATGGTCTCGGTCATTCGGCTGGCGGCGATTGGAGCGATGACATTGCATAGGATGTTGTACTTGAAGCCCTCCTTAGCGAGCGTCTCCGTGAAGCCAACCAGGGCGAGCTTGGCAGCTACAAAGTATCAGCAATTGACCTGAAACGGAGATAAAGTAACAATCATACCAGAGTAGTTGGTCTGGCCAAAAGATCCAAACAAGCCAGCAGCAGAGGCGGTGCTAATCAGACGACCATACTTTTGTTTCCTGAAGTACGGCCATGCAGCACGAGCGCATTTGTATGCACCATAGACGTGGACACGGTAGATCAAGTCCCAATCCGACTGCTTCATGTTCTTGAAGCTAATATCACGGAGGATACCGGCATTGTTGATGAGGATATCAATGCGACCAAAGTTGTCGATGGCTGTCTTGATGATGTTTTCTCCGTTCTCGACGGAGTCGTAGTTGGCAACCGCTTTACCGCCTGCGGAGCGGATTTCCTCAACGACCTTGTCGGCGGCCTAAGAATTGCTTGTTAGCGGTTGTTTTTCACGAGTCAAAACAAGCTGGTCGACAATAATGGGAGTGAGCGTTGTGGAGCTTCTACACAATGTGTGGGGCACGGTTGAAGCTTACAACAGCGACACCTCACAGCACATAGGAGTTTGCAGTGCCACCGGGTGATGAAAAATGATGAATTTGACATACCGCTGAGCCCTTGCCCTCGCCTTTGAAGCTGCCACCAAGGTCGTTCACAACGACGTTAGCTCCGCGACTGCCGAAGAAGACGGCATACTCGCGTCCCAAACCGCCACCGGCACCCGTCACGACAACGGTCTGGCCGTCATATCGCAGCTCAGGAGGAGCCATTATGTGATGCAAAAGCCCCGAGGCAATGGAGCGCTGAGCTCTTCAGGTAGGGGGAGTCTTGTGCTGGAGCGTGACGGCCAACAAAAGGAATCAATGTGCTTCTGGCTTGCCTTACCAGAGCTCAGTAGATGATACAGAGGGAGAATGTAAGTAGGACGAGAGAGGGATGTCGGAGGAGAAGAGTAATAAAGGGCAGACGGGTAGCGGCTAACGGAGAATTGTGAGGTTACTGCATCTTGTGAAAGGGCCCGAACGACCTCGTTCCGGACGTCGATGACGCTGGATATGCCGAGGTATGAGTTATGTGGGGTACACGTGACTTGGCTGCTCTTCACATGCCAGACCCCGGACGGGGAAGTCGCAACGCTCCACACACGCACCGTTCTTTCTTTCCTTCCTGATCAGATGTCAGAGTGCCAAACTGCTCGGAGACATCAGATGACGGACTTGCGGCGTCGATTCCAGCAGCTCAGCCCGGATGGTGGCATGGCAAGTCGCACGCCAGCACCCATGAGCGCCGTGGTTGAGAGAGGCAGAGCAGATTGTGGGGCGCAAGAAAAGCCTCCCCCAGAGCACAGAGCGCAGAGCGCAGAGCTCAGGTCTCAGGTTGAGAGGTACTGCCGGTGCAAGTACCGTGGGCCCCAGCGAGCTCCGACTTTCTTATACTTATCGCTGTCCACACAGTTAGCTTCGGTCGCAAACCCACGCTAACGTCGTGAACAGGTCGCCCTCGCTACCTCTCTGGGGTTGGTGTCTAGCGTAGCTTCTTCGTCGTCCTTCGGCACCTTTTCAGTTCTGTAACCCCTACAGATCTGTACAACTCATGCACTCTCCCGTCGCAGAAATTCAGTACGAAATGAACCCTCGCGCTTATTGACAAAACCCATCTGATCTTGTTGGCTTCTAAGTAAATAATGACATAGCTCAAAGGAAGAAGAGTGGCTTCATTAATTGTGCGAATTCGTTGTTTGACAGATTGTGCCATTCATCATCTATCAGGACGACCCTCAACTAGTTACTGCTTTCATTCTCAGTTCCTCTGTCACGTGAGTGACTGATAGAATACCTACTTGACCTCAAGCAGACGGCCGCCTAATAATATCCCACACGCATTGATAGAGAAAAGATGCCTCAGGTAAACGGCATGTCTACACGTGGCACAGAATATAAAACCTCCGAATCAAGGCGTGCTGCATACTCGTCGTATCGCGCATACCAGTGTCCAGCTAATCAAGCCCGTCTTCTCGCATGCAAATGTCGTACACGCCCACTGCTGTGCACGACGTGGCTGAGAGCTTGCATGAAAATAGCTCCTGGGGCTGTCGACAAAGAAATTATTTAGCAAGCATTTCTGTGTTCTTTGTAAGGCTGTAGAACGCCATTTCTCGGGAGCCCGGGCGCTCGCTCCGCTCCACTTTTCTCGTACCGTATTACATCAGCGAACGCCCGGACCCACCGAACGCCCACTTTCAGCAGAATCACATAAATTGTTTTAAAGCTATATAACCACATACAA
>JAQGEP010000604.1:0-13218 GCA_028476805.1 Acrocalymma vagum
ACTCTGTATTTGTTAAATGCTGTAATTCGTCGTCGTTGCTCAAAGCTACAGGGCCACGCGTAGCACCTTTAGCATGGAATAGCCAATCGTACACCTATGCGTCGTTCGTCAAATCCCAGATCTTGTAGCCAGTGGGCGTTGGCTTTGTTTTGATAGTAACAATTTCGTTTGAGCGGCCAGTAAATCGAACAATCGATTCGTCGACACAGAGGTGCCTGCCTAGTATCCAATACCGACTACAGCACGCACGGATGTACTCAGATACCTCCCAGATTCTTCTAAACGTACTTGTAAAATCCTGATACGGCGTTGTAAGGTAGACGAAGCGATTAAGCTGTTCAAATCGTGTTTGTCCCATATACTTGCTTATCTAATGGGTAGGTGCTAATTCGTGTAACTGAGTCCAATACGCTTTAATAGTAGCTTCTGGATGTACGCCCATATAGATAACGATTCCTAAATATAGGTACAGCTCTGATACAGACGTAGGTGCCCAACTACGTGCAAATTCGCTATCCCAGAGCTGAGCTTGCTAATTTGTGTGGTATGCAATCCTATCAAGAAGCTCATCTAAGAAAAATAGCTGAAAAAGCTCAATAGGGGAATCAGCATCTACTCCATCTGGTAAACGGGGCTCTCCAAACGTGCTGTCCCCTTCAATTTTAAGTGGCCCCCAATCCTTAGGCAGCCCTGCGTCTGGAAGGGGGGGTTTCTGCTTGCTGTTCGAGTACTTTGTGAACTTAACGGTGTCTACATCCTCTAGACGACCCATCCTGACCGAAAGAAATACAAAAATAAGTAATTTTGTGATGGAATCTGATGGATCTATCCCCTGTGACATCACGATTGAAATCTGGTGTTTGATAATCGTCTCACGATCCTGTTTCTCTGATTGGCTGAAAAAAAGGTGGTCCGTGTGAGGCGGATTTCTACGGAAGAGGGGATACTCTTTGTGCCAACATCCCATCTTGTCAGACTGCTCCGCGAAAATCAACCCTGAGACCTTTCAGTCTTAACACCTAAGAGCAGCCCTAATAGAGATTAATAGGCCTATTAATTATATAATAAAGTAGGAATAATAAAATAATAGAAAGAATTTTAAAAAGACGCAAGAGAAATTATATAGCTAGCTATAAGAATATAACAAGTGTGTTAGAATAAATTAAATAAGTATATTAAGTTTAATAGGAAACTCTAATACAAGGACAGCATAATTTATACTAGGTTACAGCCTAGTAAAGGATCTCATTGTCGGACTATTGGGATGCAGCTTTATAAAAAAAGCGGCATATATGTTACGGCACGGCGTAGATTACGGAGTTCTCGCGTGGAGCAGAACCCTGTTACCTTATACTAGGCGTTAGGTTGTGAATTAGACATCCCATATCATGTTCTAGATGCGTCGCTGTAACGACGCAGAGCGATGCAAGGTTGGTTAAAATGTTTCGTGCTTTTTTTTGTCATTATTTGTGGTCAATGGATTCAGAGGATGAACTGTCAGTCCATCATGCAGGCATCTAGTTCTGGGATCAATTCTCGGCATCAGTTCCCGGCATCGAGTTCCCGGCATCAAGTTCCGATACCGATATTTCCGTTGTTTTTCGGTCCCAAAAATATGCCTCCTACCATAGAATACTTCATTACCTCCGCTGATTCGGATCGGGTGGTCGTGATCGACAATGAATTTTCAACATGGTTCCTGATATACTCGCGGAGCGTAGTGGACACGCCTGAATCTTGGGTCACGTGCAGGGGGCTCTCATAAGTTTGAGGTGGCAACACCAAATTCTCGGTGCTCAATTGCAGTGTGGACCAGTGAGATCTCTTGAGTCCAAGTGGCAAAAAAACGTGACCCGAGAACTACCCGTGCGCGTGAGTACTAGGAACGGTTCCGAGCATGCACCTCCCGTGACGCGCACTCGGGCCGCCAATCCTTCCGGCAAATCAGACCTACAGCTAAGAGCAGCCTTGTCACAATAATAGAAATTTCAAAGGACGTAGGTTCATATTTCCTAGCATACATGCTGAAGAGGATGGTTTATCTATCCCTAATTAGGATGTCTGGCACGACTTGCCTAAAGTAGAAATGGAAGGTATTCCCCCACTAGCTTATTCGAAAACTCTTATATAAAAAGCGTAGCTCGCATACATTCTTCTCTCTATATAAATCTAGTTTCATTTTGTTTATCAGTTTTACTCTTTCCTAAATTCAAATTAAAAATAAGAAAAACCCGTCGCAAATAGTGAGTTGACCACGGCTACGACCACTCTGCCAGCCGCAGCACCATTGACGAAAGTGATACTAATTCAAACAATGTTAGTGTCCAAGGATCTTGTTCCTCTCACCATCATCAAGGGCGCCGGCCATGAGTACATCGCTCTTCCCCAAGGCGAGAATGCAACTGTCGCAGATTTCCACTCGTATGTTGTTGACTCAGGCCTCCATTTCCATCCGCTAGATATGACCCGGATACCAAAATTCTGTGCATGCTCTAATTCTTCAGTAGCATTCGCACCCAAACCCAAGATTCGCCCGCTTATCTCACCTCTGGTTTCTACAAAATTGAAGCCGGCCCTTCGAGACCAGCGCACTACACCTTTGAGGAGAGCAAGTATGTTCTCAACGGCCAGATTGACATCTTGGACGAGGCAACCGGAATCACCCATCATCTTGTTCCTGGCGATTTCGCCTTCTTTCATGTTGGGTCGAAGGTCCAGTTCTCAACAAAGTCCAGCGGTCTTGCATTTTATGCTGTCACTCGACCTGTAAGAGCAGCGCATTCCAACTTAAAGGGGAGGGAAGAAGGGAATAAGTCAAAATTGTAGGGATTAATAAATGTATTGGAAAACTTCAGAGGAATTTCTGCCATACTCAATAAAATGGCATAGAGATACAGCTCATCATTGATTTACGAGGCTGAATCTAGTTCTCGCTTCTTCTCTTCTATGAGTTTTACTACTGATGTAAATCCTCTCCGCCTTGCCTCTGTCAATGCATCTTTATGACGCCTCATTTCCCTTGTAGTTCCATAGGCACGTCGGCGCATCATGTTGGTCGCTTCAATTGAAGCACCTGCATCCAGCAATATCTTGACTATTGGCGCACTGCCACATTTTGCAGCCAGTTGAAGACATGAGCGTGGGCCCGTGTCTGTCTCGTTGACATCTGCCCCATAGTCCAAAAGAAGCCTTGCTGAATCGGGCGCACCACGCATGCAAGCAAACGTCAGTGCACCATCAAGCGTGTATAGAAACTCTTGATCAGTTTTGTTTCTCTTGTACCAATCCAATGCCATTCTCAGTGTATCAGTCTGGTTGCCATACGCTGCATACAGGACAGCTGCATCCCCATCAGGGGATGTCTGCGAGCGATAGTATGGCAGCTGCAAATACGTTTCCAGAATTTGGCGCTGCCCCATATAGGCTGCTGTGCCAATAGATGTTTTCCAAAGCTCGAAGTTGGGACCCGTAACGTGGTGAGGTTCGTAGGGTAAGGCACCTTCACCCAGGAGGAATTGCAGAATGTCAAGATGGCCCTGGGCGGCAGCAGCCCATGAGGGCCTTCCAAACAGGGACAATGGATCAGATCCCCGGTAAAGTGACTTTACCAGGTTCATGTCGCCAATCCATGCTGCGACAGCAAGGCAGTTAACTGACGTGCCATTATCTTCAATGGGTCTTCTATCTTTGTCGCCATTCAATATTTCAATCACACTTGATCCTCTATTCGCCGCCATGCAATCGCAAGCGCTCCGCTCAAGACTCTCAATCCGAGCAGGATTGTTTTTCGATTTAGTTTCCTGTGCAAGCGTTTGGGCTACCTCTCGGATTGCGAGTATCCATGGATGGGTTCCATGTCTTTTGGTGGATACTTGGTGATGAAGGTATCGTGTAATCACCTGTTGGTGAAACTCTATCATGACCATCCTTGTCGACTTAATAACATCGTTGATAACTCCAGTTGTGATGACAGCTTCAGGAATCTCGTCGGCAAGCAAGTCTGTCTATAGTTAGGCAATGTGATTTGAATTGTATTTATATAGACATACGACATGTAAGGCGAGCTCTCATCGAACTTCTTAATCCAAGCTCTATAACTATAGAAGAAACTATTATCCTAAAGACGTCTATAGGGAGATCTAAGAGCTGCATAGTTAATATTTAATACTTAAGAAAGTAAGAAGCCTAGTATAGTGCGATTTATGCGTAAGGTAGAGAGATCTAAGAGAGGATAAAAAGTTGAGGGAGAAGGCAGTAAATTTATAGAGTAGAGGTTTAAAAATAACGTCCTTGAATAGGTTATATATAGCCCTGATAATTTCACTTACCGCCGAGCGGGGCAGTGCCAGCCGCCCCTGCCCAGCCTCCAGTGCTGCTGTGCCACTCACATCGCACTTCACTGCAGGGCGTCCAGGCTTTCACAGGACCCAATTCTATGCAAGACTAGCTACCTGCCACTATATGCAAAGGACCTTCAAGTGAAGATAGAAAGCGACAAAAAAACAAGTTACTTCAAACAGCAGGAGTAAAACCCGAAAGGCCAGACATAAAACCCCAACGCCAGGTATCACTTTGGAACCCAAAACATGTTCATGCATGAGTCTTTGGCAGGCTGAGATAGATGTGAAAGAATTGAAAAGTCTTGCTTTGATTCTCTCACCAAGCCTTGACGTTACTATATTCTTTCTCTGGGATGTGCCGTCCTGAGGCTTCATCTCTACGGGACAAGGATTCAGCCACCATTGTGTTATTGTGAACATTGAAGCAGCCAGTGTGATGGTCAGGTCCGCAGAGAGGCCACAGTTCTTTCTCAGACATGTCACAGAACAAGCCTTCATGGATAGAAACGAAGTCAGGGCCCAAGGAGTGACTACTTTCGCAGAGCTCTCTAGCGCTGTGGGCAGTCTTTGTGCTTGTGATGAGCTTTCCTGGGAAATGATGGCGCTTAGCGTAATGTACTCGACGCTTCCTGTTTTTGGGGGGCAATGGTCCTGTTGAAGCTCCGTCAACAAGAACCTTGCTCTTATCCTTGTCGACATTATTCGCATCGTACTCCAACGGAGGGTCAAAAAAGGGCAGGAACATGTCGCTCGTCAGCTCATTGTAGAGATGAAATCGCGGCTTGCTTTTGCACATGGTATCCGGATCGTCAGCATACGCTTGGGCTCGTTCGGGTGTTGCTACAAAGTCGGTGATGTGGATTCCCATTCCCTGGGTTTGGATGCCATTTGAGCCATCGCCATCAATCCAGACACACTTGGGTTGGTAGTTGTCGTCGCCGATAATCGTCTGGGAATTGTACCAGGAGCCTCCGCACTGAAACCCAACATCTCCATACCAAGCCTTCTTCTGGCCGTCTGGCCATGTTACAGCAATGTAGGATATGCAAATTGCATCGTTCCCACCTTTCGAGACTGATATATACTGCGCTTGTCGGCCTTGTTGGTCGCCGCTGGCAGTAACTTTGATGTCTTTATAGCCACCATCGGCAATGTTGTCCTTGCTTCCGCGAGCCTCGCCAATGTCACGACCCATAACGTCGAAGATGTGGATGCCTGGAGTATCCCCACCTGCTTTGCGGTCAATTACTGAAGCCATGTGGGAATACAATGATGGCACAAAGAAGGGAATAAACTTACCGGTGGTGTCGTCTTTATTAATGCTGGTTCCAACGCCAATCCTGATAGTTGTCTCCCTGTCAGGTTTGTCAGGCAACATCGACCCGAGCATCGGAGCCATGGATACAACCCCAAAGACGATTCCAATGACATTGAGAGTGGCCATGATTTAAAGGTTGCGGGTGAGGAGTAACGATAAACTGCTGTTAACACTGTCAAAGGAATGGTTAAGTATATAATGAGAATGACGCAACCTGTCGTCTTAAGAGGGATATATCTTTATAACGAATGTGTTTGAGTTGGAAAGGGTTTTGAAAATGAAACGATTGTAAAGATCGACAAACGGGAAATTGTAAACGCTCAGCGCCCCTGGAAATGACTGGAGAGCAATATTCTCCTTCGTCAATGGCCTTTTTATCATTTCATGAAATATGCACTTGTAAACTCCTACTTCATCGGACACGCGTCTATGCGGGCAAACACCAACTCCTAGAAACATCTTGACCTGCTCGGGATTACAATCTAACGGATATCATTGCGGATATGTCATTTGAATCTGCAAGGCAACAATATCTATTCTTGGAGCGATTGTGGGTCGATCTGGCGGAGCTGAACATGTTAGGCTGCGTGGCCCACACTTTACCCGCACGCTGTAATGCGGCGAGACTTTTTACGCCCCGTCCCGCTGAATCCGGCAATACAGCTTCTCCTCTCAAGAACCAATAGAAGAGCATATCTTAATGCCTTGCGGTAGTGCTGCATCGGACCTGTTGATCGGGCATTAGTCCGGGTTTGATCGTACCGATTACAGTGTATGGATATTTGCAACGGTATGGCACAGATTCATAGCTGGCCCCAACAAAGGATATCACACCAATAGGACCAGTATTGTACCTTGTTCCAGTATTGTACCTTGTTCCAGTATTGTACCTTGTTCCGAGATGTTTCAGGTACTATTCTGATCGGGCTGCTGCAGGGGTGAAGCGAGTGCGGTGTTGTTTGTTTCTTCCGCTGCACTGTTTCTGATTTTCATATTACGCATTCTTCCCCCAAGTTCAGACTATACTCTCACTTCCTGTCTTTTTTTTTCTGCACTCAAATTGATTATTCAATTACGTCTTGATTTTGTTAAGTCTCTCAAATCATCAAAAGTCGCTATGAGTTCCTTTGCTGCCAGAACTTTTAGCACAGCCATCCTATTCGTTGCCTTTTTCAGCTCTGCAGCATTAGCTCAGTTGCTAGGGTGTGACGCTGTAGGATGTCCAGTGGACGAATATCGCACCGCAAAATGTGAGATTGGAAACGCAACTGTGAAGGCCATTGGTATCGCAAACATTACCACAACTCTCGATTCTCAGCCGTTTACTTGGACTCTTGGTCTTCAAGAACATAAAACCAACGACAAGCAACCAAAGTTCGATCGGAATTTCTATCTCGGCACTCCCCCATCTTTGCAACTGAATGATACCACTGGTTGCGCCCTCTTCTTTGAAGGCATATCTGCAAATCTTACTGCGCCAGATAGCGATCAATTGGATAAGTTTACGTGCTCCGATGCGCTTGCGCAAGACTGTATATCAGACCTGGTTGCTCAGGCACAATCAACCGTCGAGGAGATTGGCAATACAACTAGCGACAGTTCCAATTTTTGCAACCAGTTGCGCGACTCCCTCGTTGACAAGCCACCTTCAACATGCAACGGAGTCACAGGATCGTGGGGAAAGGTGATTTCACAAGGTAAGAAACTAATTTCCGCTGGGTATCTATTTAATACTGACAAACCACAGCTCTGACAGGAGACTCCGCTCAAGCGTACTCAACGCAAACCACATGTCACCCAACGACAGGCCAAGATTACAACCTAGCTCTTATTGCTAGCAGCCGCATTGAGCCTTCGAGTCGCGAATGGAGCCAACTGGCTCCGGCTCTGGAGGCTGTTACGCCCGTATTGTCTATTTTCACCAAGGGCAACGAGACTGACGTGGAATTATCATGCCTCAGATTGGTTGAAAGTCGGGCGAATCAGACTATCGACAACAAGCCATCGGAGGGGCTGGCTACTCAGCTCAAGTTTACATCTACATTGTATTTCACCTTGATGGCCATGGTGTTCCTTGTGCTTTTGGGATGATAGGAGGACGTTGATGTCGCAGTATCATAAGTTTGTTAGGAAAGAGGGCATATGTGGTTTTATATTGTTTTTGTTTTTGAATTTCATACTTGTTTTTAGGTTTTTGCTATTCGATACTTTCAATGCGTTAAAACCCCCTTTCTGGTTTCACAGGCTACTTTTGAGAAATCTTTTAAATAGAGCAACACGCTCGCTAACATCATCCGAGTGTTTTGCTTTGTATACCAAATGTGATATGTTGCACAAAACCATTTAGATCTTTGTGCTATAAGGGATCTGACATAGTATGGGTTCACTGGGTGGACACTTTCGCGTGTACCGATAGCTTCCATAGCTCACGGAACTCCAAGAAATACGCTGGCCCCAGGTACTTCCGGAAGCTCCTGAAGACCGCATTTATTTTTGGAATTGCGTGCAAGGAAAATCACCCTATGTCGGGGCAGTAATGATAAGGATATATTTGCTTACGCACTCGGCACCGGCGGCACAGCACTTTTACCACTGTGTTTCAAACAGTTATGATTTCCGTCCGGAAGACGCATTGCGGAATTAGTTGGATGGTTTTACTTTGCAGTCATCAATAACTCCGAGGCAGTAATCATGCTCGGCCTATTGATGTGACAGCCCGGTGTCGAGGTTGCAACGTTGTTGACTTTGATTTGACCCTGTCCATGACTGCCGCGCATTTGGGACATGGCTTTCGGAAATCAGATGGCCAATGCCTCATAACTCGGACATTACGTGTTTTCATATTCCGGATGTCGTTCTAAGGCACAGGTAGCAGGTGTCTCGAACCCCAGGTTCCAAAAAATGGTGGAGTATAAATCGGGGTACACAGACTGAACTGATGAAAAGAGATAATAAACCCATACCTTCATTCGTTCTGGTCAACTTACATTTCTACATCAAACAAAGTCATTCATTTTACCAGCCTCTTTTGTATCTCGACTATCATGCGTCTCACCTTTGGATATGTACTGCTTGGGCTATCCGCGTTGAGCAGCCTACCTGGTGGATCCAGTAGAGCAGTTCCTAACCGGTCCTTAAGTGCACTAGATTGTAAGGACAATTGCAGCGCTTCTGAAGCCTGACAGTATGTAGAGAATTCTGACACAACTCCTTAGTTCCACATCATCATGCCATCAATAGGGTCCCACGCGCAGTTATTCGCGTTGGTGCCGGGCCTAAAGTAGGGGGTGGTAGCAAACCTGGAGACAAGGCTGGAGGAGGAGGAAGCCCACCGCCTGGTGCGGATAAGGATCCAAACAGCGCTCCAGCCCGCATTGGGACAGAGACCCCTGGAAATAACAAGCCAAGTGGCTCCAAAGACCCTGCCCATATCGGAGATCCCAATCTCTTCTGTAGGGGCACTGGCTGCGGCGGTGGCCTTGATGAGCAGCCAAAGGCCCCGACGCTTAGCTCAGGGCAAAAAAAGACATTCAATGACCGTGGTGCAAATGGAATCGCCCTTGTTGCCAGCCCAAAAAAAAAAGAGGACTTTGCGCAACGCATGACGGATAACTACAAATTTAAGAAGGATGAGTTTGAGGAAAGTGTGAAGGACACGATTCCAGCAATGGGTCTTGACAAGGAGTACGGGTTCAAAATATCCGAAGAGAGCTGGCAGTCCTGGAAAGTGAACTCTAAGGATAACAAGAATGAGCCTATCGTTCACATGAGCTTTAGCAAAAGCAAAGCTGAAGATGGTAAAGAGTATCTTGCATTTGTTGCCCACGGCAGGTATGCCGACCGCGATGGGAACAGATACCAGCTCGATGATAAATTCAATCCCCTGAAGGATGATAAAGGAGACCTTTTAGAAAAGCCAGATAAGGATCAAAAGGCTGCTCCTGTTTACCAGCTCGCTCACGAAGCCGCTCAAGTATGTTTCCTCGTCCCGAACTCTTCTCCTAGCTTTGTGGTGACTAACTGTCAAACTAGCAATCTGGATCCCTCAACAAACCCGTGGACAAAGTCTTCCTGATCTCAGAAAACGTTGCCAACACAGAAAGCCAAATGGCTATCACTGAAGCGCTTGCTGCCTTAGGCGGGGCCGGTGGATCGAAATTCTTGAGCAAAGACGCAACCGGCCTTGAGGCTGATTGGTTCAAACTCCTTGCTGGTACAGACAACAACAACTCGTATCTCAGAACTGCCGGCCGAAACCCAGACTTTTTCCGCGATTATGATCTCGTGGGGATTAAAATCTGGGACGGCCCAGAGTATAAAATGAACATGGAGCTAGCTAGAAAAGCAACATAAACTCTGTCCTTTACTGTAACCATCGATAGGTTATTGAACGCGGCACTTCCTCGCGGCGGCGGTTGGCTTACTCATCAACAGACTGTCTCATTTTTTTGCGTGCCCGATGAACTACGTTGTGTTTGCATTTTTATGCGTTTTGCTACCACTTTCACACTACCTTAGCCCACGCTCGGCCACAGTATCACTTGCTGTGGTCCCCAGTCCAACCAGCTCAACACTATCGCTGTGATCTGCGCTCGGAAGTTGTGTTATATTACCTTGTTCGGTTTCGGAAACTTGCTCAATGCGCCTGTTAGAGCGCCGTCTAGTGAAAGTAATGCTGGAGTTGGCATTACTTCCAAATACCTTCGGGAGAATCCTTCGGAGAATGACTAGTAATGACGGCATACAGACGCAAATAATGCTCACGTTGACTTCTACGATACTCCAGATACCGAGTCCATACCAGTCCCCTAACACAAGTATTAGTTCGATTCAAGTTTGCCTACCATCAACTTTAAAATACACGTGAAGAAGCTTACATGAAGGATTGGTTGTCCCTCCAAACAAAGCAATCTGAGCTAGCCTTATACAGCTCACGACGGTAATGCTATTTAATTTAACACTAGGCCCATCTTCTATCTTAGAGTGGAGGTATTACAAAAAGCCAACAGAGAACATAATTATTATATAGGTTTTTTTCTTCCAGGAAAGGTGGAGCCTAACAAGTTGTGGTAATGGGGAAATAATAACCACTAGGTCGAGAGTGGTGTTAACGATCGATTGCGCCCAGATCATGGCTCGTGTGTTAATACATTTCCCTGAGTGCTCGCCATCCCAGCGCGTCCAGGAGTAGGAAATCGGTATGCATTGAAACGCGTATGTCAGGCTAAAAGTGATTCCGTAAGCGAAACTTAAGATGATGACGAAATAGAGATATCGCCTGAAGGAGGCGAAGGGGAATATCCTTTGGCAGAAGAAGAGAAACGATGCCTTTGTAAATGCCGTTAATTGAGAATATATTATTTCCGCTCTATAAAAGTCCTGCTACCATTAATAAACACCCCTAAGTGCAAGGTTCGTGTACTGACGTGGAGAAGCTTAGTAACTTTTGCAGGTGGGACGGTCCAGATATCCCTGCCGAGGCCATGGTACCGTGCTATGAAGTTATAAGCGCAATGATGACGCATGATCTACAGGGCATGCAGACATATATTGCAGAAGACAGCGAATGGTATCAAAAGGAGCTGCGGGCCCGTCAGTTGACAAATTCGAGATATGAACGAATACTAGGCTCACTGCCGCAACGATAATTGCCCCGTCGTCTGTTCCAAATGTACCAGCCCCAATCAAACGGTGTCTGCTAATTAGCCGTAGCAAAACAGAGACGAAAGCAGCCACAGTTAGAGGCAGGTATGTTATGACGTCGGGCTTTATACGGATATTTGCTCCGCACATTGTCGCCGTGGCATTTTTAGTTGCTAGAAGGGTTAGCAGTGCGCAGAAAAAAAAAATCATAAAGGCTGAGACCTACCCAGCGAGTCTATAATTGTGCAATTCATGATAACGCATTCCTCGATCTCATGCATAAGGTGCTGGCTATTACATGCGCAAGTTGTGTTACTAAATGAGCAGGCCGATGACGGCAAAAGCCGAGAGATGCAGGAGGACTGGACCAGATTACTCTCGATTAGCCAGCGGTTCGTGATGATACTGAAGAACATAAGCGTACTGCGCAGTTCGGTAAGGAGGGTGCTTCTGTCTGAACACAGCAGTTGAAAAAAATCGTTAACATTATCCAAAGCCGGCTCATATTGGAAATAGTAAAGTCAAAATCTGACTAAGGTTAGGAATACACGATTCACATCACTAGCAGAGAGTGGAGCGTTACAGACAAGGAACATTTATTGTGACGGGTTAGACCCGGATTTGCTCCTTAGTAAAACCTTTAGTGCATTCCGCGCTGGGGCGAATGCAGCCTATTGGGGCTAGGAAGGATAATCAGGGAGGTATTCTTATGTGAGGACAAGTTGTTTCTATTTCTCTATCACAGCCAACTGCGGGATTCGGGCGCAATTTATGTAAGTGTCAAGATCACGGGATCTAATAACCCTGCTTTGCGACAGATTGTTTGCGTCATAATGATTGTTGGTTGACTAACGTTTTGGATAAGCGAGCTGGCCGGACAAGCGAGCTGGCCACTAAAACGTGATCAGCACCATATATGTACTTATTACTCTTAGGATACTAGAGAAGGCAGTGAATTGACTATTAGAGATTAAAATATAATTAATTATTCATCTTTTTAATATATCCGCTTAGTATGGCCAGTCTCCCTGTAGTGCCTATACCATCGTTATTGCTAGCTAGCAGCTCGAGCCCGACTCCTAGTTTGCCCTTCCTCTACCTAAATGTTAAGACTGAAAGGTCTAGGGTTGGTTTTCGCGGAGCTGTCTGCTACAAGAGGGGATGTTGATACAAAGAGTATAGTAATAACTAGTAACGTGTTTCACCACCAAGTCGCCCACCTCAAAATCCACCAAATTTCTAAAAGACTTCGCAGCTACTTGAAAGCTTAAACCTTTATAATAAATAGTATAAATTAAATAAAATATAGTTATTATATAAAATTATAAAATTATAGCTTATATAAGCGTGCAGCCTAAAGCTTACTAAGTTATTTAGTGTTAGGATTCAGGAATCCAGGACCAATGGATTCCGCCCCGCAGTGGTATGAGCGCGCTTACTACCTCATACCCGGTCACGTGATGTAAGACCACGTGACCCAGCGACCGGAGGGCGATCACCCGGTCACTAGGTCACGGTGACCCAGTGACCACCACATATATATAACCAGTAGACAATGGGCTCTTAGAGACCATTGTGTTCAATTCTAAGTTTCTACTTGAACATACTATTCTTCTGCTTTACCCCCCGTGAAAAGCCTCATCACTGCACCTCGGACACAGCCATCCCGGAGAACCAACCCTAAGCCTTAACATCCACGTCAAGTCTTAACATTTAGCTTTTAAGTTAAACTAAACGTTTTAAGCTTTTTATAATATAAATAAGTAATGTATAAATAATATACTATTAAAAAAGTTTTTTTAATATATAATACTATAAATAATACTATAAAAATTTTTTACTATTTTAATTCAGTTTAGTTTCACTAAGTTATATAAATTTAACTAAAATAAAATCTATTTTTTAAAATTCTATAGT